>PVIY010046215.1:0-18604 GCA_004026745.1 Myrmecophaga tridactyla | reverse complement strand
CTACTATTTTGCCTTCTGGATTTTATATGTCATATCTAATTTTCCTTCTTTTTACCTTTACTCATAGTCTTCCTTTCTACACTCTTCTCCACACCTCTCTCTTCTGTCTTTGTATCTGTCTCTAGTGTTCCCTTTAGTATTTCTTGCAGAGCTGGTCTCTTGGTCACAAATTCTCTCAGTGATTTTTTTGTCTGAAAATTTTTAATTTCTCCCTCATTTTTGAAGGACAATTTTGCTGGATATAGAATTCTTGGTTGGCAGTTTTTCTCTTTTAATAATTTAAATATATTATCCCACTGTCTTCTCGCCTCCATGGTTTCTGCTGAGAGATCTGCACATAGTTTTATTGGGCTTCCCTTGTATGTGATGGATTGCTTTTCTCTTGCTGCTTTCAAGATCCCCTCTTTCTCTTTGACCTCTGACATTCTGATTATTATATGACTTGGAGTATGTCTATTTGGATCTATTCTCTGTGGGGTACACTGCACTTCTTGGATCTGTAATTTTAAGTCTTTCATAAGAGTTGGGAAATTTTCAGTGATAATTTCCTCCATTAGTTTTTCTCCTCCTTTTCCCTTCTCTTCTCCTTCTGGGACACCCACAACACTTATATTCGTGTGCTTCATATTGTCTTTCAATTCCCTGAGTCCCTGCTCATATTTTTCCATTTTTTTCCTATGGTTTCTGTTTCTTGTCAGATTTCAGATGTTCCCTCCTCCAGTTTAGAAATCCTATGTTCTGTCTCTCGAAATCTACCATTGTAGGTTTCCATTGTTTTTTTCATCTCTTCCACTGTGTCTTTCATTCCCATAAGTTCTGTGATTTGTTTTGTCAGACTTTCAGTTTCTTCTTTTTGTTCTTTCCTTGCCTTCTTTATATCCTCCCTCAATTCATTGATTTGGTTTTTGATGAGGTTTTCCATGTCTGTTCATACATTCTGAATTAATTGTTTCAACTCCTGCATCTCATCTGAATTGTTGGTTTGTTCCTTTTACTGGGCCATATCTTCAATTTTCCTAGTGTGATTTGTTATTTTTTGCTGGCATCTAGGCATTTAATTACCTTAATTAGTTTATTCTGGAGATTGCTTTCACTTCTTTTATCTAGGGTTTTCTTGCTGGATGTATTTGTTTTTCTTATCCTGCCCTGTGTGTGGCGCTTGTCTGACTGCAGGTCCCACCATCATAAGATGATGCGGTACCTTTAACTTTGGCTGGGGGCATGGTGGAGACAGAGGAGAGGTTGTCGGCTGGTTTTAATGGCTTCAAATTATGAAGCCCTGGTGTCTGACTTCCTTGAGGGAGGGATTCCACCTGAGTTGGGCTTCACTCCTCCGCTGGGGAAGGTACAGGCTCCAGACAAGCCCCCAAAATAGCTCACTTCTGCCTATGCCTGAGGCAGTTGCACCCTGAAAAGTCCTGCCGCTGTATCCAGCGGCAGTCAAGCCTTTGTAGATACACAGCCACAAAAACCTCTGTTTCCTTCTTTTTTTTTTCCCCCCATTTTCTATCAGTCCTGCCCCCTTGGCACCAGGGCAAAAATGAGCAACCTCCACTTTGATCAGGTTCACCTAAGCTGGGGGCCTAATTTTAGTAGTCAGAATTTGTTAATTAGTTCCACAATTGGCGTTTGATTGTGCCCAGTCCCTGCTGCTGGTAAAGTCCTTTCCTTTCCCCTCTGGGAAGTGGCCTGTGGGGGAGGGGCGCTGGCTGCTGCAGCTTTGGGAACTCACAGTTCTGGGGGGTGCTCGCAGCCAGTCCAGCTGGTCCAGACTGGGGTATGCTGTGTGTCTGGTCACTGACGTAGCCCCAGGAGCTGTTCTGTACTGTTTCTGGTTATTTAGTAGTTGTTCTGGAGGACGAACTAAAACACGCGCATTGTTAAGCCACCATCTTGACCCGGCTAGTCACTTGTTTATATCTGTGTCTGATTACATCTACAATCAACAAAGGAGAATATCTTCAACAATGAAAGAATTTTCATCCCTTAAAGGGAGAATTGAATATTTCAACAGTCAGAAATAAGAATTTCTATCTCTATTTCAGCCATCCATCTTCTTCTGGGGAATTCATTGAAACCTTCATCAGAGTTCTGAAATTATGGCCTACCCTACAGAGTATTTGCCAATCCCCATGGGTACGTACTTCAATCACTATAATAAATCTCTTAATATTTACATATATATATTGTTGATTCTGTTTCTCAGGTGAACCTTGACTAAACTAAATTTGGATTAAAGAAAGTATTTTTGTGTGATGCAATGAAGGTAAACTAAGTTTTTATTTAGTCTCTTGCTCCTATTAGATTGAGTAAAAATTATAATATCATGTTTTCCTTCATGCCTAAACAAAATAGTCATAAAATATAGTCCACCTCTACTTCCTCACTGCGGGAAAAGTAATAGAAACTTACCTTATCTCATTGCTCTATGAAAGTAATAGATATTTCAGGTTATTTTTAAAAAGCAGCATCCTTTCAATCACCTTCCCAAAGTAACAGAATAATTTTTGGACAAAACAAAGTATTTTTGCATAATGCAGTGAAAATAATTACTAAGTATATAAAATGCACAAATGCATATATAGGAATGTATAGTATTTTAAGTTCACTTTTAAATTATGTGTGACAGCTGCAAGCCTTGATTTCTAGAATCAAAGTCCAACCAATGGTGACACAAAAATATCTATTATAAAACTATTCAGAGGGTCACAGAAACATTAGGAGGACTGAAAAATCTGTTGAAGTAAACAGACTAACCCAAAAGATGAGGCAGGACAACTCTGACCACAGCTAACTCAATGGCACAACAGAGTGCTCATAGGATAGACTAGTGAATCTTCATCACTGCAATGACCATAACGATCACCATGTCCATCTATTTTCTGTTGGTTATTTTTTGTCATTGTACATGTAATTGTTCTATGTCCTTTCAAATTTCAAAGTAGTGATGAAAGCATCTAAATGACTAGGCCTAGACCACATAATTATTTCACATATGAGAAAGGAAATATATGACCATTTTGAATCTCTGCCTTCTACTATGAAACTCCACAATTGAGATTCTTAAAAAAAAAATTGGATAGTATTTATATGCTAGGTAAATATAAGTTAACTATAGCCTTTCTCATCGGCAAAAATTATCCATGCACACCCTTCTTTCCCAAAAATGTTGCCACAGATCATGAAGAAAATTTTCCCTCATATGAAAGTAGTTGAATCCATCATTTCTCCAAAGGGTACTAAACTAACATTTCCTCAGTTACTATATCCAGTGTCAAGTTCATGGCCTCTGAGTAATGCCCATTTGAATTTTCAGGTTATAGCAAATTTGTAAATTTATCCATTGTCAACATATCCCACTTAAGTAATATGGGGGAGGGAGAGGGCAAATAAATCAGAAGTTGAAAACAGAAAATTGGTGATGTGAGTTGTTTAATATACTGTTTTCTGTTTTCTCAGAATGGGAAACTAAATTCCATACATCATAACAAGGAGCATTATTAACTGATATTCTAAATTCAGAAAACCTGCAGGTAAGAGTCCACATGTCCATAGGACTTACCCATAAAACAAAATCACCAAAAGATTGAGAAGAGCTATTTTAACTGGCAACCTGCAGTAACCATAAATGGATATTGCTGGTATGGAAAAAAATAGCACCTTGCATTATTTCTGGTTGCATGACCAGACTCCTGATTTTCCAAGAGGACTCCTCATAAGTATTATTTTTGTTTTTAATATATGCATATTGTTTTTCTTCTCCCTCCAACTCCTTTACCAGAGCAGAATTTATGGGTCAAAGCACATGTATTAGAAAAACTATATTACCAGTTTCTATTTTGTAGCCTAACTATAAACTTTATTCAGATTTAAACTTTATCCACAATATAAGGTTATTTTTCACTTCTGAGATCCAATCTGAGATAACATTTTGCATTTAGTCATAATGTCTCTTTAGTCTCCTCCAAACTGATAATTCTTCGGTCTTTCCTTGTCTTTCCTGGTCTTGACACATTTGAGGAATACTCCTGAGGTATTTTGTAGAACAAATTTCAATTTGGGTTTATCTGATATCTTAAGATTAGAATAAAGCTATGGATTTGGAGGGGGGAAGAATACCATAAAGGAGACATGACCTTCTCAGTCCGTCATATCAAGGTTTATCTGATTGTTTACAGTTAATGGTAACATTGATCAATTGGTTAAAGTGATGTCTGCCAGCTTTCTTCACTAGAAAGTTGCTATTTTTCCCTTTGTAATTAATAAATATTTGAGGGACATAATTCAATACTATGTAAATATCCATTTTCTCCTTAAACATTTGCCCACTGATTTTAGCGTTCATCAATGGATCCTGCCTAATGTAATTATCACAGTGGTATTCTAATGGTGAGTATTGATTTCCTTCATTGCTTCTACATTTAATCATTTATTTTTTTCAATAAAGAAAATATTTCTCTTTCTCAGATTTATTAAATTATTGAATTATTTCTTTATATTACTATGGCCCATGGATATTTACCTTTTTTTCAGTGACATAATCCAAAACTATTGTTTGTTTGTTTATGTATTTATTTATTTTTGGTAGAGAAGTTGTGGTTTACAGAACAATCATGCATAAACTATAGGATTTCTATAGACTACCTTATTATTAATAACTTGCATTGTTGTGTTATATTTGTTACAATTGATGGAAGCACATTTTCATAATTGTACTATTAATTATAGTCCAAGGTTTAACATAGGGTGCATTGTTTAGTAAAATTCCATGGATTTTTCTTTTTAATTTACCCTATTTCCATATACAAAATCTAATGTTTCTCCTTTAAAACACATTCAGATACGTATTTCAGTGCTGTTAATTACATTCACAATGTTGTGCTACCATCACCACCATTCATTAGGAAAACATTTCCATCATTCCAAACAGGAAAATTTGTCTATTTCAAGCCTTAACTCCCTGTTTCTATTCCTGTCCCATCCCCTGGCAACCAATATTCAAAGTTCTCACTCTCTGAGTTTATCTATTCTATTTCATATCAGTGATATCATACAATATTTGTCATTTTGTGTATGTCTTAATTCACTAGACATATTTCTTCAAGGTTCATCCATGTTGTCACATGAGTCAAACCCTCATTTCTTTTTACACCTGAATTATACTTCATTCTATGTATATACCATATTTGTATATACATTCATTCGTTTGTAGATATGGGTTGCTTCAGTCTTTTGTAATTGTGCATAATGTGGCTAGGAACTTTGGTGTGCAATTATCTATTGGAGACCCACTTTCAATTCTTCTTGGTGTATACATAATGGTGGAATTGCCAAGAAATATGGGAATTCTATTATTAATTTACTGAGGAACTGTCAAACTGTCTTTCACAGTGGATACACCATTTTACATTGCCACCAGTAATGAATGATTATTCCTATTTCTCCACATCCACTCAAACAATTGCAATTTTCCTTTTTTTTCTTTAAATAAAAGCCATTTTAGTTGGTGTGAAATGGTAGCTAATTGTATTTTTGATTTGCATTTCCTTGGTGGCTAATGATGTTGAGCAGTTTTTCTGTACTTTTCATTTGTATATCTTGTTTGGAGAGATGTCTATTCAAGTTTTTGCCCATATTTTAATTGGGTTGATATTCATTTTGTTGTTAAGTTAAAAGATTTATTTGTATTGTCTGAGTACAAAATCATGATCAGATATATGGTTGACAAATATTTTCTTCCATTATATTGGTTGTTATTTTATTTTCATGATGAAGTCCTTTGATGTGCAAAAGTTTTCAATTTGGGATGAGATCTTACCTATTTTTTTCTTTTGTTGCTTGTTCTTTGGATGTAATGTCTAAGAAATCATCGCATATCACAAAGTCCTGAAGATATTTCCCTACATTTTCTTCTATGAGATTGGAAGTTTTGGCTACAATATTTAGATCTTTGATTCATTTAAGCTGATTTTTTAGTATGATGGGAGATAGTGGTCCACGTTCATTCCTCTGGCAATGGATATCCAGTTTTCACAGCACAATTTTTTAAGAAACTATGCTTTCACAATTGAGTGGTCTTTGCACACTCATAAAGAAAAATCAGCTAGCCTTAAATATTAGGGTTGATTTCTGATCTCTCAAATCAATGCCATTTGTCAATATATCTGTCTGTGTGTCAGTGATGTGCTGTTAGGATTACTGTGGCTTTGTGATATATTTTAGAATCAGGGAGTGTGAGTCCTGCAACTTTGCTCCTTTATTTCAAGATGGCTAGGCTATTTGGGTCCCCTTACAATTCCCTGTAAACTTGGCTGTATTTTCCATTTCTGCAATGATTGTTGTTCGAATTTATTTGCAATTGCATGGAATTTGTAAATCGCTTTGGATTCAACTGACATCTTATCAATATTTAGAATTCCAATCCAAGAACATGGAATGTCCTTGAATTTATTTAGGTCTTTATTTTTAGCACATTTCTGTGTCCAATACTTTTACAGCCTTCATTACATACAATCCAAGATATTTGATTCTTCAAGTTGCTATTGTAAATGTAATTTTTCCTCATTTTTTCTTTTGTTCATTTATTGTTTATGAATAGAAACAATACTGCACCTTTCAACCTGAAGAATTCCCTTATGCACTGATTACAGGATAGGCCTAGTGGTGACAAACTTTCTCAGCTTTTGTTTATCTCAGAATGATAATCTTTCACTCATTTTTGGATGAACATCTCACCAGATATAAAAGTCTTGGTTTGCACTTGTTTACACTTAGCACTTTAAGGATTTCAACACACTACCTTCTTGCTTCCATGGTTTCTGATGAAAAATAAGTACATAATCTTATGGGATTCACTTGTACATAACTCATTTCTCTTATCTCGCAAATTCCAGACCTCTCTCCTTGTTCTTTGCATACAATAGTATTATCAATATATGATGAGTTGTATCTTTCTTCATGTTTATCTTGTTTGGTGTTCTGTGGCTTCTCATATGTGCATATTCCCATCTTTTGCTTAGTTTGGTAATTTCTCTGTCATTATTTCTTGAAATATCCCTTCTGTCCCTTTCTTTCTTCTCCTATTGGTACTCCCATAATGTGTATTTTGGTGTCTCTGATGGTGTAACAGAGGTCTCTCAGGGTAATTTTGCTTTTTATAATTCTTTCTGTTCCTCATCCTGACTCATTTTAATTGTCTAGTCTTCGAATTTGTCTTTTACTTCTCCTGCCCACTCCAATCTGCTGTCAAAACTCTCCTGGAAATTTTTCATTTTAGTTACTGTCATCTTCAAATCCAGTAGAACTTTTTGGTTCTTTTTAAAATTTCCCATCTGTTTATTAAGATTCTTATATTGCTCATTCATTGTTTTCCTGATATCTTTTAGTTCTTTCTCTGTGGGTTCCTTCATCTCCTTAAGCATATTTAAAATCACTTTTTAAAAATCCTTATTATATTCACAGTCTAGTCATCTTCATTGTGTTTTCTTGATTTTTATGCTCTTCCTTTGGATGGGCTGTCATTTCCAATTTCTTTGCTTGTCTTGTACTCTTTTGTTGTACACTGCAGATTTCAATATCTCAAAATGTTGATTCTGGGATTTATTTCCTGATATGTTATATTAGGTGATTTTGTTCCCAGTGATATGACAGAGATTTTCATGAATTTCAGCCTTATTATCTAGAAGATCCACCCAAGATGAATGCAAAGTTCAGGGTCATCCCTTTCTTTTCTGGGCCTGTTGCCTTTTCTCAGGCTTGTGTTTCTTACTTGTTTTGGACTTCCTCTGCTTACAGAACTTTGAATGCCTTCTATATTTCCCAGTAGACAAACTATCTTGCTCTCATGGTTTCTGAAGCATGGAGCTCTTTGCTCCAACCTATTTCAATAATTTCTTACACACCTTTCATTGTCTCAAGCTGCTTTTGCCTGGTGGGCAAATTTTTGGAAGACACACAATTGATTAAAGTTTGCAAAGTCAATCTTTCCCACCTGGATCAAAGACCAAGGAAGGGGATGCAGACTAACTCTAAATTGCCCTGGTGAGGGGATCTGAACATGTGCCAGGAACTTCTTCTATAGCTCCCCACAGCTGTGCTCTGTTGATCTGCCCAGCATATGTAATCCTTCAATTGACCCACACATTACTGAGGAAGCATAGTATATTTAAGACTCCACAGCCACAGTGGTTCATGGTAATGGCCTCCTTCAGAGCTGAGTCCCCAAAAATCCAAATTTGCTAATCAAAAGCCATGGACAGTGATACACCATGTACACCCCTGATCTTGAGGTATAGGATTTCTATGATTCAGTTTTCAGTTCACTAATCCAAGGCTGTCTCCATGCAGCCTGCTGTGCCAATGGGGATGTGTGCTTGTAAGCACCTTGCAAGCAGATCAATTTCCTGGTGTTTAACCTTAATTTACCAGCCTCTTCCTTACATCCTTCCCTGGATGCTATAAAGTGCTATACTGGACATACTGGACACTGAAGTTTCAATATAGTTGTTTCAGACAAGTTTTGTCTATTCAATAACTGTTCTGGTGGAAGACAATCATACCGCAATCCTGTCCTTGATATTTATTTTACTACTGAAATTTACAGCTTTAGTTATCTGGAGCTGTTTCATGTTGATCTCTGCCCTTTTGAAATTTGCCAGTTTGTAATATATGTTTTATCACTTCCTTCATATCTGACACCACAAATATGGTCTAACGTTATCTTGTATTTTTTTTGCCCAAGCCCTGTAATCAACTGTCTCCAAGGATATCTGGTTCTTTTATTGGACAACTGTATTTAAGATGCTAATTGTAATAGGCTGTAACTGATTTTAGGTCCTCTCAATAGAGGAAATGAGGAAATATATATATGGAGATTATCCCATCTATACACACATTAATATTTATTTTTGTGTATGCATACCTATAAGTATTTATATATGTATATATTTTTTAAATCATGAATTTTTTATTGATATCTCTGACTTCAGTCCACCTCCACAGGGTTCACTGTAGTAATTTCTTTTTTCTGTGTCTCTGTTCTGAGGAATTTAGAATATGGCTTTTACAATTCAAACTTATTTTTATTTGTTATAAATTTGAATTAGTTTCAGAATTACTAACTCATACCTCTGTGAGAAATAAATTTACCAATTAGTACACAGTGTAGTTGTAGCATTCTATTATTCTTTATCCATATAATATTGGATAAAACACAGTTGTCTTCCTTGCCAAATTCAGAGTAGTTGACATATATTTGTGATATAGTTGGATTTATTTATCTCATAATATGCATTACATCATCCATTCACCTAACAACTTGTTTGATTTTCTTTTCATTTGCATAAAGTAAAACTCAATTCCTAATGTGATGAAATTATATGGGTTTTGAAAAATGCATAAAGTTGTATTTCTACCATTATGATACCATGCAGAACAGTTTCATAATGTTAAAAATCTTAAACTGTCATGCTGTCCCTTTGAAGTCAACTCCTCCCCAATTTATAAGCCTTGACAACCAATGACCTTTTCTCTAATATTGTGCCTTTTCAAACAATAATAATCTTTTTGTTCTGGCTTCATTAACTTAGCAATATGGATTTATTCATCTATGTTGTTGTTTGAAACAGCATTGTGTCTTTTTTTTGTTGCTGAATAATGTTCTGTTGTACAGTCAAACCGTATTTTTTTATCCACTCTTCTGTTGAAGTACATTAAAGTAATTTCAGATTCCTAAAGCTGCTATTAGTATTTGCATAAATCTTTTTGGTTAGATGCACACTTTCATTTCTCTTGTGAAGAGATTCCCAAGAGTGGGATCACTGAGTCATATCACAAACGTATATTTAAGTACGGAAGAAACAGCTAATCTTAATACCAAAGTGGCTGTAGCATTTTCATCCTCACAAGCAATGTAAGAGGGTTCCATTTCATCTGAATACTCATCAACATATGGCATTGCCAGAATTTTATTCTGGAATTTTGTTTTATTTGATTCTTCTCTTGTTTGCCATTAAAATATACTTATGGTTAGATATCACTGTGATTTTAATTTGCATTTATTTTGAGACTAATGATATTGAACAGCTTTTTGTATGCTTATTTTATATTTATACATCTTTAGTTATTTGTTTCTTCAGATTTTTGTCAATTTATGGGGGTCTTGCCATTGTTTGGTTTCTTATTGTTAAATTTTAAGTTTTTAAATATTCTTGATAGAACTCTTGAATAAATCATATGTTTAGACATTTACATTTAATGTGGTATACTAATGTGGTGAATTGATTGACTTGTTAATGATAATCTAGGCTTGCATTTTTCAGATGAACTATAATTGATCACTGTGTATTATTCTTTTTATAGCTATATTTGTTTTGCTGGTGTTTTCTTAAGGATTATTTGTCTAGTTAATTAAATATATTGATCAGAAAATATCTTTTACTTTAGTGTTTTTTTCTTTGTGTCAGAGATTTGCTGGACTCATAAATTTAGCTGGGGAGATTTCCAACCTCTTTTGTTTTTATATGCATTTTATAGAATAGTAACAGGGCATTCCTAAATGTTTTATAGAATTCACACATACAACCATTGGGTGTGTAAATTTTCTTCTGGGAAGGTTTTTTATTAAAATTATGTTCATTTATTAGATAAGGAGTAATTTAGTTTTTTTTCTATTGATGTGTCCAATTTGATGAATTGTGTTCATCAAACAATGCTTCATCTAAGTTGTTAATTTGTAGCACAAATTTCCTTATGATGACATTTATTACTCTTTGAATATTTTGGGGATCCTTATTAATGCCTTCTTTTTCATAAATGATGTTGGTTATTTGCATCTCTCTTCTTGATCAATCTGTATAAATGACCAAGTGATGACTTGGTTAATTTTCTGTAAGGTTAAAATTTTTATTTAATTATTTGTTTTAATTTATAAAAAAATTATTTTGCATATTTTGCCTTTAATTTGATATTAATTTTGAGGATTCTTAAGATGAAAGCTTGGGCTTTCAGATTTCTTCTGGATTAATAAATGCATATGAAGACCCAGAAATTCATTTAAGCACTTCTTTATATAATTCAAATTTAATAAGTTTTACTATAATTTTCATTCACTTCAAAATATTTTCTTATCCACTTTCTAATTATTTTAATGACCCACGAATTATTTTGAAGTGTCTTGGTTACTTTCCAAATATCTTCAAATATTAAAAATATTTTGCTACTGAATGCAAATTTAATTGTCTTGAGATCAAAAGGTATATATTATTTTTGAATTATTATTTTGATATAAATTCAAACATCAGAAAGTTGCAAAAATTGTAAAAAATGATACAGAGAACTCCATCATACTCCCTTACCCAGATACTTGGATTAAACACATTTTAGCATTTTGTGACAATATCTATCTATATATCATCAATCTTTCTATGCATACATCTATTTATCTATCTATGGTCTAAACATTTGAGAGTGTTTTTGCATAAATTGTTATCCTCTAACACTTAGTACTTCCAGGTACATTAGTTGAGAACAAATATGTTCTGTATTTACACATTTTAAGTAGAGCTATCAAATTCAAGAAATTTAATATTTACATAAAACATACATTCAACATTCCAATTTTCTCAATTGTCTAATAATGTCCTTTTTCCTGGGTTTGAAAATTTTAAAAACTATATTTTAGTAATATATAGACCACATAAATTTCTCCCCTTAACTTCATTCAGATATATAACCCAGTGGTGGTATTAATTAAATTCACAATGTTGAGCTATCATCACCATCATCCATTGCCAAAACTTTTCGATCACCACAACAGAAAATCTGTACCAATTCTTTAACACCCCATTCCCCACACGGTCCCGACCCCCTGAATACATATATTGTAATTTCTGACTCTATGAATTCCCTTATACTATTTAATTCATATCCAAGAGATCACACAATGTTTTTTTGTCTTTGGCTTATGTCAGTCAACATGATGTTAACATTCATCCATGTTGTCACATATATCAGAACTTCATTATTTTCAAGGCTGAATAGTGTTCTATTATATGTAGATAACATATTTTGCTTCTCCATCCATTCATCTGTTGATGGATGTTTGGGTTGCTTCAATCTTTTGCCAATTGTAAATAATGCTGCTATGAATATTGCCTACAAATACCTGTTCGAGTCCCTATGTTCAATACTTTGAGTTCATTTACCAATATTTTGTAGTTTCCCATGTATGTCTTTTGCATACTTGGTTAAATTTATCCCTAAATATTTTATTATTTTAGTTGCAATTCTAACCTGATTTGTTTCCTAATTTTTTTTTAGATTGTTCATTACTACTATATAGAGACCTTAATGATTATTTTTGTTCATCATTTACCCTACCAACTTGCCAATTTTTTTTCTTATAAGCTTGAGTAGGTTTGCTGTAGATTCTGGAGGATATATATAGTAAAAGTTACATGTTTTACTTTCTGAGTTAATTGACTTTTATTTTTTTCTTGTCTACTTGCTCTGGCTAAAATATCTAGTACAATGTGGAATGGAAAGTGGTGATAGTTGACAAACTTATCTTTTCCAAAGTTTGGAGGGAAAGCTTTCAGTGTATTTTTCATATATGCCCTTTATCATGTTGAGGAATTTTCCTTACATTCATAATATTCTAGATATTATGAAGAAGTAGTGCTGGATGTTGTCAAATGCCTTTTCTGCATCAATTGGCATGATCATGTCCTTTTTGCCCCTTCGTTTGATTAACAGGCTACACTACATTATTTAATTTCTTATGTTGAACTACCCATGCTATGCATGCCTGGAATAAATCCTGCTTGAACATGGTGTATAATTTATTTAATGAGCTGTTGGATTCAGTTTGAAAGTATTTTGTTGAAGATTTGGGCATCTATATTCATAAAGGTTATTAGTGTGTGACTTTCTTTACTTGTTCTGTCTTTATGTGGTTTTGACACCAGGGTGATGTTGGCTTCAGAGATTGAGTTAGAAAGTGTTTCCTGATCTTCAAATTTTGGGAAAAGTTTGGACAAGATAGGTATTAATTCTTCTTAGAAAGTCTGGTAAAATTGACATGTTAATCCATCTGCTTCTGAACATCTCTTTGTTTGGAGATTTTTGAATACTGACTGAATCTCTTTATTGTAACTGATCTATTACAATCTTCTATTTTTTTAGAGTCAGCATAGGTTGTGTGTTTCTGGGAACTTGTATGCTTTCTACACTTTGTCTAATTTATTGGCATATACAGTTCTACCTCTTATGATCTTTTAAAGAGTTTTATTCACAAACCATACAATCCATCTGTGCTGGTTTGGACCTGTGGTGAACCCCAGAAAAGCCATGTCCTTTAATCCTAATTCAATATTGCTGGCTGGGAGGTTTTGGTTTGTTCCCACAGAAATATGGCCCACCTAAGTATGGGTGGTAACCTTTAATTAGATGGCTTCCATGGAGTCGTGACTCCACACATTCCAGATTGGACTTAATTAGTTTACTGGAGTCCTTTAAAAGAAAAAGCATTTTGGAAAATCTTCAGATTCAAGAGAGCCACAGATACAGACAAGCTGAGGCAGCCAGAGACCTTTGGAGACAGAGAAGGAAAATGCCCCCAGGGGAGCTTCATGAAACAAGAAGCCTGGAGAGAAAGCTAACAGAGGTCACCATGTTCACCATGTGCCTTTCCAATAGAGAAAGAAACCCTAAACTTCATTGGTCTTTCTTTAGTGAACGTAATCTCTTGTTGGTGCCTTAATTTGGACATTTTAGACTTGCTTTAATTGGGACATTTCCATGGTCTTAGAACTGTAGACTTGCAACTTAATAAATTTCCCCTTTTAAAAGCTGTTCTGTTTCTGGTATATTGCATTCTGGCAGCTAGCAACTAGAACAGAATTTGGTACCAAAGAAGTGGGGTACTGCTGTGGTCTGCAAATACCAAAAATGTTGGAATGGTTTTTTTAATGGATAAGGGGAAGATTCTGGTGGAATTGTAAGAAGCTTGAGAGAGAAAGCCTAGAATGCTTTGAAGAGATTGTTGGTAGAAATCTGGACTCTAAAGATACCTCTGATGAGGCTCTAGGCAGTATTGAGGCATGTGTTATTGCAAACTGGAAGGAAAGTGATACTTATTTTAAAGTGGAAGATAACCTGGCAAAATTGGCTAGTATCTTTGGCTGGAAGGCAGATTTTAAAAGCCATGAACTTGGATATTTAGCATAAGAGATTTCCAAATTAAATGTTGAAAATGCAGTCTGTTTTCTCCTTGCAACTTATAGCAAAATCAAGAGGAAAGAGATAATATGAGAAGTGAACTCATGGGTACAAAGAAACCAGAAATTGATATTCTGGAAAATTCTGGGCTTTCAGGAAGGGAAACACCAGAGTACAGTGCTCCACATGAGGATTTAACCAAACATGGAACCAGTCAGCCATTTCAGTAAAAGTCAGGATTGGAGATGGAGTTATCCAGGAAGAATTTGTGGAAACTCTTTCTGTCTGATGAGCATGATCCTTGCCTATTACATAGAAAGCCAACAAGAGTGCTGTGGGACCTGTATAAAAGGAAACAGTACCAGTTTTGACTGGGAGGCTCAGAAAAAGGAAAAAGTGAAAGTAAAATGTCTTCAGAGGCAGAAACATGGAGGCTGTAGTTTGAAGTCATGAGACCTCAGATCAGGAGAATAGAGGGTGAATTAGACCAGAAGGAAGAGGTTGTGCCTTCCACCTCATTGCAGTGGAAGAGTTGTGCTGCCTCATGCCTAGGAGAAGGTGGAGCACATTCCTTGGGATTTGGGGAGAGCCTGGCTGCCACCATAAGGAGGGGATAAACACGTGCCCCAGAGATGGCAGTGAGACTGAGTTTGATAGGGTGGAGCCGAGTAAAAGGTGGTCTTCCCAATGTCTCCCAAAACTGCATTTGAAGAGAGGTAGGCCACTGTGTAGGCCCTTGGAAAAGTGAAACTACTGCTTTCTGAAGTACTGAAGATAAATGTCTTTCAGACTTTGAAATCTAATGGACTTCTCCGTGCAGATTTTCAAAACTGCTTTGGTCTGGTGACCACTGTGTTCCTTCCAATTTCTCCCTATAGAAATGGGGATATGTATCCTATGAGTATTCTTCCTTTGTATGTTGACTGAAAATAACTTGTTCTGGGTTTTACAGGTCCAGAGTCAGAGGATAATTTTGCCTTAGGAAAGACCATGGTTGTAGCTGAGTTTGACGAGATTTTGATGAGACTGTGGATGGTAACTTTTGATTAGATGTTGTTCTAGTTTGCTAGCTGCCAGAATGCAATATACCAAAATTGGAATTGCTTTTTAAAAAAGGAATTTAATAAGTTGCTAGTTTACAGTTCTAAGGCAAAGAAAATGTCCTAATTAAAGTAATGCTATAAAAACGCCCAAAGTAAGGCACCAACAAGAGATTACCTTCACTCAAGAAAGGCTGATGAAATTCAGGGTTTCTCTCTCAACTGAAAGGGCACATGGCAATCATGGTGACATCTGCTGGCTTTCTCTCCAGGTTTCTTGTTTTATGAGGCTCTCCCAGGGGCAATTTCTTCCTTCATCTCCAAAGGTTTCTGGCTGGTGGACTCTGTCTCATGGATCTGTCATGGCTCTACTTTCTCAGAATCTCAAGCTCTTTCCAAAATGCTTCCTTTCTTAAAGGATTTCATTAAACTAATCAAGACTTCATCTGAAATGGGTGGAGTCACACCTCACTCTAATCCAAGGTTAGTACCCAATTGTGTGCATCATAGCTCCATGGAGATAGTCTAATCAAGTTTCCAACATACGGTGCTGAATAGGGTTTAAAAGAAAAGGTTGCTCATACAAAATTGATTAGGATTAAAACATGGCTTTTTTAGGGTACATAAATTGTTTCAAACCAGCACAGATGGTTTCTATGGAGTTGTGACTCCACCCATTCCAGATTGGTCTTGATTAGTTTACTGGAATCCTTTAAAGGAAGGAGCATTTGGGGGAATCTTGAGAGTCAAGAAGGCTACAGATCCATGAGACCACAGGCAGCCAGGGACCTTTGGAGATGGAGAAGGAAAATGCCCCCAGGGAAGCTTCATGAAATGAGAAGCTTGGAGAGAAAGCTAGGAGAAGTTACCATGTTTGCCATGTGCCTTTCCAGTTGAGAGAGAAACCCTGCACTTAATCAGCCTTTCTTGGTGGTGTCTTAATTTAGATAATTTTATAGAGTTGCTTTAACTGGATGTTTTCACAACCTTAGAACTGTAAACTTGCAACTTAATAAATTTCCCCTTTTAAAGGCCATTCTGTTTCTGGTATATTGCATTCTGGCAGCTAGCAAACTAGAACACAATCCAAAGTATACAATCAGTGTCTTTTTAAATAACCACATAAATGCATTAATCACCACAAACGTTATGAGAAAATTCTCATTTCCTCTTATAATCTTCTTTATTTATGTGAAATTGATGGCAATGTTCCCATTTTATTTCTAATTTACATCATGTCCTATCTTTTTTCTTTGTAAGTTTAGCTAATGGTTTGTTGATGTTTTCAAAAAACCAACTTCTGTTGTTTTTTATTCTATTGTTATTTCCTCCATTTCATCTATTTCTGCTCTAATCTTTGTTATTACCTATCTTCTGCTCACCTTGGATTTACTTTACTCTTCTTTTTCTCGTTCTTCCAGGTGTACAGTTAGGTCTTTTCTTTTTTTAAAATATATACATTTAGAGCTATAAATTTCCCAATGATCCCTGCTTTTGCTGTGTCCTAAAAGTATTGATGTGTTATATTCTTCTTTTTATTTATATCAAAATATTTTCTAATTAATTTTTGGCTTCTTGAACTATTGATCATTTAAGCATGCATTGATTTTATATATTTGTGGGTTTGAAAAACTAAATGATAAATATGTAAAACATTTGTAAAAGAGCTCAAACATTTATGTCCCTTAAAATTATGCTTAAAAATATCCTCAAACAAAGTTTTGAATGTGCAAAAATATGAAAAGAGGAAAATCCAATTAAAAAGTCAAAATTCAAGATGTTTGTACAGTGAAGAAAACTATTGCCAGAGTTAATTGGCAACTGACTCAATGGGAGAAGTTATTTCCATAAAATAAAATATAACAGTAATTTTGATTCAAACTATCAAAATTCCTCCAAATACCTATCATACCCCACAAGATAAAAAAGTAGAAAATGGTAAAAGAATAAGAATGACAATTTAGAAAACCTGAAACAAAACCTAATAATCATGTGAAGTGAAGCTACCATTTGGAAACACAGAGATGGAAATTAAAATAAGATTGAATTATCACTTTTTATCTATCAGAATAGTATAATTTAGAAAGGTTGATTTTACAAATTACTTCAGGCTATGTGTGATTATGAACCTCTCTGCCCTACTTGTGGTACTATGGACTGGTGTAAACATTCTGGAGAAGAATTTGACCATACTTAAACAAGTTAAGTGCATGCACACTCTATGACCAAGCAATTCATTTTCTTGCTATATATACCAATGAATAAGTCACATAAGTATACAGAGGAGATATATTAGATATTTATATTGCTTCTTGCAAGCAATGTGTGCTTGTCATTGGGAAGTGGTTAAATGAAATGTGGGGGCTGTGCATGATGGAATTGTATGCAAAATTTGTTTGCAATAGAAAAATAGATTTACATAAACAAAAAAGGTTTTTTTAAAAAACATAAGAATTAGTATAACTAGTAAACTAAATTAGATATATTTCTTAACAACACTTTTGCAAATTGGAAATACTTATACTCATGTTTCTTGTTGGGAAAAGATCATGTAGATTCTGTCTTATCCTACTTTCCCTCACTAAATAAAATTAAGAACCCTTGAAATAACTAATAGGACAACCACAATAGAGCTATGGAATTTAGAAGAGAGAGGCAAACTGGATTTAGAATTGAGGACAAGAAGAATCACACTGTATCAGGGTATATTCTGACACACCAGCTAACAAAATAAGGTGAACCAAGTTCAGAGTTTCCTGTCTCCAATCATAACAAAATATTGAGGTACCTATGAGCTCATTCCTCCATGCATTAACCTGGTTGGGGAGCACCACCAACAAAAGGGATGTCATAAGACCTATTGAAAATAAGTAGTTCGAAGAAACACTAGTGGAGGATTGTGGTAAGATGACTGAGTAGGAAGGTTCAGAAATCAGTCCTTCCACCAAAACAACTACTGAACTGGAAATAACCACCCGACTCTGAAACTAGACTGGAGTCTAGTGGAACACTGTGCTGCATCCAAGGAAGAGAAGGAGGAATAGTTTGATAAATTGCAGTAAATGCTGGGTTATGTCATACTCCCTGCAGTGGTTATCTTCCCCTAACCCCCAGCCTCTTGGCAGGCAGCAGATGGGACTGTAGCTTGGGCTCCTGGAGTATCTTCATGGTGCCAGGGTGGGACATAAAGACCACTTCTTGAAACTTCAGGGGCATATGGTCTGATCACTGAACACTGCTTTAAGTCAGCTACTTCAGATCACTGGGTGGTGGCCACCCTTCCAATCCCCCACAGGCAAAAGTGGCATAGGACTTTTAAAGACTGTGACCTTTCTCAAAAGTATGGA
>PVIY010046214.1:0-18601 GCA_004026745.1 Myrmecophaga tridactyla | reverse complement strand
CCTTTTCCCAGTCCACTCAAATCCATAAATGATAGGAGACTTTTGTTCAGTACTCTTTCTCAGTGAGACCATTTCCTGTATCTGCATTGCATGTTGTCTAACTAATCACTATCTGGTGCCCTTGCAAGAGGGTAAAGGGAACACTGGAGAGCTGGCACCTCTCTTTTTGACATTGTGCTTTTATTGTCACACTAAAGGAATAAAGGCTTGATTGTTAAGGGCTGTTTGGACTGTTGTCCTAAATGACTGTCTCGACACCTGGCAGCTCAAAAATACTCAAAGTAAAGTTGGGTAATATTGGTCTTAGCAAAGTATTTTTGGATCCTATTCCTTCCTTAAAGTGAGGAACAAGTCTGTCCTCTGCTTTATTCACCCATCATTGAATGTGGACGTAAGGATAGATGCTTCTTGCAGTTATTTGGAGCATGCTGACAAAAGCTGTAGAGCTGTCATGTCAAACTCAGATTATCTACCTTGGGACTCTACTCTGTTCGACATTGTCCTTTTAGTTTTGTACTTTTTTATATGAAATATTAATTAGTATATTTGCAGGTATATTGCCTCATAGTTATTAATATAGATGGGTAAACCAGAGAGTTCCATAGTGGAAACAAAAGCCTTCTACATGAAATAGTAACTCCAGCTTGTGCCTCTTCTTTGGTCCTTCAGATCTTTCTTTCCCTACATAGCAGGTGGAATTCCAGCTGAACCCCATTGTATGGCTTGCCTTGATTAGCTCAGTCTGTTGGGGACTATTACTCTAGGAAGCAAGAAAAATAGTTTAAAAAATTCACTGAGATGGGACTGGATAAAGCCTATGAGGCCTTGAGATTTCTATTCTTGGTGTCCAATTTAGAGTGCTTTATTATTAAGAAACAAGAAAAACTAGTTTTAAAATATTCACTGAGCTAGGACTAGATTAAGCCTATGAGGCCTTGAGATTTCCTTTCTTGGTGTCCAATTTATAATGCTTTATTAATATTGTTGATGGGGAATCACATAAAATCTTTCTTTAACATTCAGTGAGCACCTACTATAGGCTGATATGAAACGTTAAAAGCATGAGGCTGTCTTTGAGTCTTAGAATATCAGAGTTTGTTGGTCTAAGAGATCATGCAGGCCAAGTCATTATTCAAAATACCCTCTACAAAGCAAAACAGTATTTTGTACTAATAATGTTCAAATTTGGGAGACTCATCACTAAATATATTTTGCTAGTAAACTATATATGTGACTTTGAGAAACTCATCATTCAATATCATGCATAAAATGGAATCATAACTTATGTGATTTCAGAGGATGCTTTCAGCTCTGATATTTTCTGATCCTTAAGTGCTTCCAACAAGCTGCCACTTCAGGTTTTGTGTGTCCCTGTATCCAGTTCAGATAGAAGGGATGACCAACATTTGAGGAATAAACCTAGGGAACTTTAAAGCTAGGTTTGCTCTCTCTTCTGAATTTATTCATTCAAGAGATATTAATTTAGCTAGCCATCTGAAGAAAAAGTAAAAATGGATCCCTACCTCACTTCTATACCAGAATAAATTGCACATGGATTACAGATTTGAATATTAAATGAAAACATTAAATACTAATAATATTCCCAATAAATGTCACTTGATATTAAAATAATAGCCATTGTAATTGAAATATTCTGTAATTGGCACAGGAATAGACAAATAGACCAATGGAGCTGAATAGAAAGTCAGGTAGCAAATCATATATAAATAGAGGCTTAGTATATGATGGAAGTGGCTTTTCAACTCAGTGGGGAAATGACGATGCTAGACAAATTCATCAAGATGAGAACTAGACCACCGTCTCTTACACTAGACCAATGATTCAATTCCAGAAATGTTTTAGACTTAAATTTGTAGAAACAAATAAAGAAAAACAATAAAACCAAAAAACAAATCAACTTCCATGATTACTAGGTAGCAGAGCATTTCTAAAACACAATACAAAAAGAACAAACTATGAAATAAAAGATTAACAGAAACTCTGATAACATAAAATTCTTGTTTGCAGCAAAGGACACCATAAAGTGTGAAAAATAATAGCAGGCTGGGAGAACATATTCAATGCATACGCCTAAAACTGGCAATTCACGGTATCTTAACTCACATAAACAATAAATATGAAACATGATGCAACTTCTCTAGTAATCACAATGAGCCATCAATTCACAATCATGAATTTTACAAACGTAAAAAGTTTGTATACTCAGTATTTTAAGATACGAAGAAATGGGTTCTCTTACATGATGCTGGTATGAGTTTTAACTAATGAGCAGCTTGACAATACTTTGTAAAATAGAAGATGCATAAAATCTATCCAGTGATTTCATGGAATGAAATATAGATCAAAATATAATAGATATCCATGATATTAACCAATTTTAACATTTTCCATATTTTATCCAGATTCCTCTAAGATGTACAGATTATAGTAGGCACTCCCTATGTAACTCTCCTGACCCTTCTACCACCCCACACTTTCTCCCTCTTTTCCCATAGTTAGCTACTATCATGTATTTCAAGTCTATCCTTATAGTGCAGTTTATATGAAAAATTTGAGGCTTTTCTTCTGCAGTGTTGCTTCTTGTTTGTTTGTGTGTTACAAATAAAACTGCAGTAAATACTCTTATACATGTTCACACAAACAAGAAGACATGTATAAGAATGCCAACTGCAGTTTCACTTGTAATCAAAAGAACCTAGAAGCAATCTGTCAATTGAATGTGTAAATAAATAGTGGTATGTTAATATGATAGAATACTATTCGTGAATGAATTAGATGAATTAGAGCTGCATATATAGAGCATGCATAAATCTCTAAAACATTACATTGAGGGAGAAAAAGTTTATTGCTTGTAATTATACTGTATTGTAAAAATATGCAATGTAAAATACCCACTGTTTTATTAGAGAAATTGTAGGTTTTTAATTTAACATTATGTGGGCCTTAGGAAAAACCCTAGAGAGCAGATCTAACTATGATGTTTGAACTGAATAGTGATAACAGGAGAATCTTGCAAAGTCATAAGATCTATATAGTTGGCCCCTGCAGAATTTCTCAAAATGAATGATGTTCTTTTCCCAATTAGTACTGTGGCTCCTGTGTCTGCTTAGTTAATGTAGATAGAGCGAGATGATACTGCCCAATGACGGGACGTGGAATTGATGATGATTAAAGAGAGTAGTTCCCAGGTCTAGTTGTGCATTGGAATCACCTAGAGAGGCTGTTTAAAATACAGGTTTTGCATCAGAACCCTCAAGACAGTCTTGAATTAGTGGAGACATAGGAAGCTATATTTTTCTAGTTCCAAAGGATTCTCATGCACAGCAGGGCTGGGAAACACTGGTTTAAGGATTATTGTAAAATATAACCAAGGTGCAATCATCTCTACTCTAATTGAGTTCTTACATATTGAGATAAGGTGAAGCAATTCTAAGAGAATTTCAAAAATGATATGAAAGCCATTAGAATTAAATGGTTTTGAAGTGAAGAATATAATTGCTAAGTATTCTGAGCTTTTAGAGACCGAAAATAAGAGATTCTCTTTCAGATGTATTAATTTCCTGTAAGGTTCTCATGGATTTATTTCCTAGGGAAATTACAAAAGCAGTGCTAGGAAAAGACAAATCTGTGTTTGTATGTTATCATAAGTGTAGTGATAAATAGAACTGTATGAAAAACCCTGGGGCAAGAGATAATATTCAATCTAAAAGATGTCTACTTAGCTTTGCAAATGGAATTTTTCACCTTCCATCCCTGATTCTTAGAAAACAGCATTTAATTTGACAACTCTGGATCAATCAAAAGCTAATTATGTTCAGGATTGTTGACAATAGAGCTCACTTCTCTGTTCTTTGGTGATACTTTCATGCGATCAAGGTAGAGGCAAGAAGAAGAGAAAACATTTCAGATTCTCTAATTAACTTCCTGAAAATAGTTCTGGAAACTATTTAGATGTACACTAACAACAGCTAATATTTTTTCAACACGTTACAATAGCCAAAGCACTTTCACATCCATCATTTTAATTAATGTTCATAATAATTCTATGAAGTAGAAGTCATAAATCCTTCTTTACTAAATGAGGAAAAATAGGCTATTGTAGGAGCTGAAAAATTAATCATATTAAATTAGACCTAAAAATTTGCCTATAATCTTTAGTTATTTATAATAATTACTATTCACTAATGTTCAATAGAGGCTACCTTACATTTCTAAGATATTTTTCATTTCTGCCTATGATTTTTTTGGGTCAAAATTAAAGTACTCCTTTAAGAGAAAGGCAACATTCTTATGATGTGTTATTATAGAAATGATATTGGACATTATAGAAATGATATTGTCCAACTGAATTGGACAATAAATAAATGAAGTAGATTGACTTTTTTTTTTTTTTTACATTTAAAAAAAAAATTTTTTTTACATGGGCAGGCACCAGGAATCGAACCCAGGTCTTCGGGCACAGCAGGCAAGCGTTCTTACCTGCTGAGCCACCGTGGCCCGCCCTAGATTGACTTTTGTATGCTGAAAACTCATACTTTTTTGGCACAAGGCTATTTATTACAGGGCCTCATTTAGATCAGAAAGTCTAAAATAATGGAAAAATTTTAAAGTTTTTTGCTTGTCTTTGTTTATGAGAGTAGTAAAATAGAAAAAGCGGAAGATTAGAAAATAAGATATAAAAAATTACTCAGTTTAAAAATTGCACAGGAGAAAACATAACAACAAAAGACTTATCACTGGGGTGGGAAAGCACTTTCTAAACAGCATGCAAAACCTGGGAGCCATAAAAGAAAATATTGATAAATACTACTATGCAACTTGAAAAAAATACTGCATGGTAATGCATAATGAAAACCAGAAGATAAACAGCAAACTAAGATATCTGCAATACATATTAGAGTAAAAGAGTAAATTTACTTAATGGCTAAAAAATTATTATTAAAAATCATAAGACGGGTATGGTTCCCGGCACCAGCCCATGTGGAAAAAAAAAATCGTAAGAGAAAAACCAGCAAATGAATAGGAAAATAGACAAGATATAAGGATGCAATTTTCAGAGACACAAATAAAAATGGCTTTAAAATCTGTACAAATACACTCAACTTCACAATTAATGAAAATCAAAGATATATTATTGTGGTAGATTGAATCATGTACCCCACAAAGACATTAACAAGTCCTAACCCCTGGCCCTGTGGGTGTAAACTCATTTGTAAACAGAATCTTTGAGGAGCCTATTTAGATGAGGCCAGATTGAATCTTGTGGGCCTTAACCTAGCATGACCGGAATCCTTATAAACAACTGAAATTTGGACATGGAAATACATAAACCAAAGGAAGAGAAAGAAAGTGGCAAGTTGTCAACAAACTACCACCAGAATGCTACAGTCTTTGGAGCAGGCATAGCTTGTTGATACCCTGATTTTAAACTTCCAACCTCCAAACTGTGAGCCAATAAATGCCTGTTGTTTAAGTCAACCAGTTTGTGGCATTTTTCTTATAGCAGCCCTGGAAAACTAAGACAATTGTAGAGCCCTTATTACATGCCAGGAACTGCAAATGTAATGTTAAGAAAACAGAAATGACCTCTTTTCTGATCTCTAACCCTGATATATAGAGAAGAAGGTTTAGAATAAATAATAGCAGCAAATATTTTTTAAATCTTATAAATATATAGTATAAACTGAGAAAATCCTTGGGAAAAATGTAACGGGCACTGCATTTAACAGGGCAGCCACTAAGTCAAGGAAGGAGTCAGTTTGAGAACTCAGGATACTGGGCTGCTTTTCTTGATGGTCTGATTTGGTCTGGCAAAACCAGAAGACTATATACAGGATCTAATTTAAGGTGGTTGTTTCTGACAAAGTAATTCTGAGAGAACGGGTCTAAGTTCACCATTCTTGGATTTCCTCAATTGCCATCTCCCCTCCTCTATTCACAACGTGATTTTTTCAAAAATATTTTTATAAACAATGTACAAACATGCCTACGCTCTTGACATACAATCATTCTTGACATGGTTACAATCAATGGCTCACAATACCATTACATAGTTGTGTATTCATCACCATGGTCATTTTTTGTACATTTGCATCTCTCCAGAAAAAGAAAGAAAAAAAAACACAACTCATACATGCCATACCCCTTACCACTCCATTTCACTGCCCAGTAGTGTTTCAGTCTATTCAATTTACAGTGTGATTGTTGACAACTGATATATCAGTGTCGTTTCTTAGGATCTGCACAGGGTTAACACTGAGATAGAAACATCCTGCCAGGAGGTTCTGGGGACAGAATCAATACAATCTCACGCCAAGAGATTATAAATTGATGCAACTTTTTGGAGAGTGGTTTGATATAACAGCTAATAAATCTAAGGTAATTAATTTAAAAAATAAACCTGTACAAATGTGGAGGCTTACATGTGAGGATAGTCATTGTGACATTATTTATGTTAGCAAAAAAAAAAACAAAAACCAGGAAAAGATGAAATGCTCATTAGTAGAATACACATGAAGTAAGAGATGGACATAGTTATAAAGTGAATATTTATTAAGCAATCACTTCAAATGTGAGTGACATATAAGTGCTAAATGGGAAGGTTTTATATACACATATATCTACATATAATAAAAAGAAAGAATCAAGACAGTATGTTTACTAAAATAACAGTTATTTTTAAAGACTGCAGAAAGAGATATTAAATTGATATAACTTTCTGGAGGGCAATTTGATAAAAGCTAGAAAAATTTAGCATAATTATTTAAAGCTATATTATTTTAGATTGTTTACTTATTTAACATTTCATTATTGTGTTCAATTATTTAAAACACTTTCAACTGTACAGGCATATGCATGAGGATTATATTGCAGTATTTTTGGTAATGGTAAAAATACTGGAAACGATTTACTAACCATCAGTAAAGGAAATGGTAATATATATATATATATTCATAAAGTGAATATTAAGAAATTGTTGAAAATGCAGTTGATTTCTACATGCTGATGTGGAGAAAACTCTACAGTATATTATGTGGAAAAAAAACAAGTTGCAGGACATACATACTGTATGCTTATTTGACAAAGGTAAATGGATATACACCAAGTATATGTATCAATAATTTTTGTATGGATACACCAGAAATGAATGAGAGACTTTAGCTTTAGGATATGTTTCAAGTGTCAAACATATGTGGGGAGGAAGGGTCATTTAATTTTTAACTTTATAGCTTTTTATACAGTTTGAATTTTTAACATGAGCTTGTGTTAATTTTATAATACATAAAAAGTTATTTCTCCCAAAGCAAAGATAAACATATTTAAATATCATTTTTGTCATTTTCAGCTTTCACATTTTGGCTCTTCACTCTTTACCCCTCACTTCAACTAGATCAGGGAGATGACCCAATTGTATTTGAAGTCATACAAAGAAAATGTATGGTTGCACAGCCACCACTGAAACATATGGTTGGAGTGATTGGAAAGGGCTATAGTATTGGCAGTACATTCGGTTGGAGTGCATGGCAGGTACACTCTATTTTTCTCTTACCAGGATTCTTGTAACTTGGTATGTGATTGAGGGAGTGCAGGGATCATCTGAGGAAGAATGGCCTCAGGAGGGCTTGGAAATTGAGAGAAAATTTTGACAGAAGCTCACCTGGTGGACTCTGGGTTTTTCATAGGTGCCATGCAGACATTTGTGGGGTCTTCAGCTTGGGAGTAGCTTAGGCTCTGTAGTTCTAAATAGAATTGGAGAGGCCCAGAGCTAAGCAGGGAGCTGGTAATTCACAACTTGAACTGTTTGGTAACAGGCAAGACTTGAGGCATGGGAGGAAGACAGCTTAGGTGTTGAGAAGTCACACTGGGGAGATTTCAAGTTTGCCCATTAAACAAAGCTTTTAAGGAGTCCTAAAACTTGATTAGCCTCGAGAGAGAAAGGCAGAAAGTTTCACTGGCTTTCCCTTGATTGTATCCCTAGGGTTTCTCTGAGCCTGGGCAAATTTAGTTCCTCAGTGAAAAACTCTCTTTGGTGGAAGATAAAGGAAGGAAAGAAGGAGGGAGTGAGTGAGAGAGAAGGAGACAATTGGGCTCCCCACACTAATGCTATCTGGACATTTTCCTTAGTGCTGATGAGAGAACAGTTTCCTTTTTCACTGAGACTGAAGGCAGCAGTGACTTTCCCTGGCTCACTGAGCATGCTTAGCACTAGTCAGGCTGGAGGTGGACTTGGCTGATCCTGGAGAGCTGAAGAATTTTCAAGTCAGGCCCCCTTCCTTGATGTGAGTATCTACACAGAGGGTTCCTCTCTGTGAAAGAGAAAGTAGGAGAGGATCAGATGAGAAGTTCAAGGTCATGCTGCCTTCTAGAACAAAGACAACTGGAGCCTAAAGAGTGGTCTATGGGGGATGCATAGTGGATGTGTTCGTTTCAAACTCCCCTGGCCCAATGCTGGACATGACCTTGGGTCCTTACGATTGCCAGAAACCTTATCACTCCTGGTTCTGGATAAATAGAGATTGTGGAAAGCCGATGACTAATTTTTCCCCACAAATCTGTCCTTGTTATTCATTACTATTTTATAAGGGATCTCTGGAGAGACAACTACATGTTAACAGGGCAGTGTTTAATGAATAAGAAGAGAAAGCAAGCAGATTTTACTTCAGAATTGGCTATAATCAGGAATTGATTATGTTTGCTCATAGATTCATTCCTTAATTTATTGATTCATTGATTCTTTCATTCAAAAATGTTTGATGAGAAACAGTTCATTCTGTAGTAGAAACAGTGAACAAGAATGACAAAATTCTGGCTTTCATGGTGCTTTTATTCTAAAATGGGAGACAGAAAATAAAGTAAACAATTTCAGTTGATGGGAGATAAAAAGATAAATAGATGCTGGTAAGGTAACACAGAGTAAGGGTCGTGTGTGTTCTTTCAGAGAGGATAATGAGGAACGGTTCCCTGAACCTGGGCCCTCAAACAAAGACCTGAAGGAAATGAAGGATAGAGTCCAGAAATCCTAAGAGGGTCATGGCTTAAGGTCATGTTATTGACTGCTGAATCTTAATTTCCTATATGATTTTGTAGGAAAAACACTGATCATAGAAGGAACTTTAGCACTGGGAAATTTCTAAGCTTTTTGTTGTACTGAGACCATGGCTGAATACAGGGCCTCGACTGGACTCACAGTTCATATTTGTTGACTTTGACTCCCCTGAATCTCAGGCTTTGAGCTACCCTGAAGATAGGGGATGTTGAAATCGGCAGTTACCAGCCTTAGCATGAGGTCTTTGTGGGAAAGATGGAGGCTGAGAATGGAAGATCCTCCTGTGCATTCCCTTAGGACCCTCCTTCTATCACTCAGGTTGTCAGAGACCAGGATCTTGGAGAGAGGCCCATGATTACCTCCTGTGAGAAGAAACATTCCTTGGGTGAGAGGCAAAGCCCCCCCCCCCTTTCCCCACTCCTGAAAAATAAGGAGAAAAAGAGGAGTGATCCATTCAGGGAATTAGCAGACCAGTAGATTGGAAGGGACTTGGTCCTTGTTCTCAAGATAGCGCAGATCTAATGAAAAATCTTCAAGAGAGTTCTCCACCCTCAATTCCCCTGATCTAGAGCAGAACACCTATGTTCTGTAGAATCAAAGTAAACAAGTAACCATATCTGAGTGAGTATGGATAGGAGAAATTTTCTATAGGATATGATGTGGGATCAGGACTTAACAGGACAACAATTTACTTGGCAGAGAAGACAATTTAAAGCATTCCACATGGAAGTCGTTAGTGATAAGAAGGAACACATTCGGTTCTGGAAAGCATACAGGGTGGCCGACAGAGCACAGTTGGAGGCAGGATGAAGTATGGATTAAGAGATGCAGGCAGTACATCTAGGGGTGTTCATGCCTATGGAACTTCATTGGTGCTGGACTCATTTCTTCTCCATATGTTGTGTGTATTCTTAAAAAAAAGTACCAATTGTGTTCAGAGAATAACAGAACATGAATCCTCCTGGTCATGTTGTGAGCCTATGAGCAGGAGAGGAATATTTTCTCTACCTGAAACTTTTTCTGTCTTTTTGAGATTAGAAACAATATTATCTCTCTTTTGCTCTCTAGATTTCATAAGGAGAAAGGGCACAGGACTGAATGCTGAGGAATCAATCTAGTGCCATTGAATTTTATCTCTTAGGCTTTCCGGGTTCCCAAGAATTACGCCATATCCTTTTTGGTACCTTCTTTTTCTTCTACTTAGTGACAGTAATGGGAAATATAATCATCATTGTGATTGTTTGCTTTGACAAACGTCTGCAGTCTCCCATGTATTTCTTCCTCAGCCATCTCTCTATCCTGGAGATCCTGACCATATCTATTGCTGTTCCCTCGATGCTCTGGGGGTTGCTTCTCCCTGGAATGCAGAGAGTATCTTTAACTGTATGTGTTACCCAACTCTATTTGTACCTTTCTTTGGGGACCACAGAGTTTGTATTAATGGCAGTGATGGCAGTGGACCGCTATGTGGCTGTGTGTAACCCTTTGAGGTATAGTGTCATTATGAACAGCTGCACTTGCATCTGGATGGTAATTGTGTCATGGGTGTTTGGGTTCCTTTTTCAAATCTGGCCAGTTTATGCCACATTTCAGCTTAAGTACTGCAAATCAAATGTGGTAGACCATTTTTTCTGTGATAGAGGGCAGTTGCTGAGACTCTCTTGTGATGACACGCTTTTTACAGAATTTATTCTATTTTTAATGGCTGTTTTCATCATTGTTGGTTCTTTGATACCTACAGTTATCTCCTACACCTACATCATCTCCACCATCCTCAAGATCCCCTCAGCCTCTGGCCGGAGGAAAGCCTTCTCTACTTGTGCCTCCCATTTAACTTATGTCGTAATTGGCTGTGGGAGCTGCATGTTCCTCTATGTGAAACCCAAGCAAACACAGGCAGCTGAGTACAACAGGGTAGCTTCACTGTTGGTTTTAGTCGTGACCCCATTTCTGAACCCTTTTATCTTTACCCTCCGGAATGAGAAATTCATGGAAGCTTTTCAAGATGGCATGAAACGCTGCAATCCATTCATCAAGTATTAGCTCTGTCTTAAGAACAATCCTCATCATCCTCATCATTATCATCATCAAATGGTTTGTGTTCCACACAAGACTTTTATGGTACTGTGTCTTATTTGGGGATTACATGGTTGCTGCATAGGAGTTCACTGCATTATTTTTTAATATATGCATTGAATACACTTTTCTGTAGTTTTAATACATTTCACAACATACATTTGACAAATGAAAATATCCAAAAGATTGTGGTTTTCTTTAGATAACTCAGAGCTTGGAATGGGATAAACAAGAAAAGTAAAATTCATTCTCTGACAACAGAATGCAATGACTGCTTGATTTGGGGTACCTCGATCATCTTCCCATATCCTGTGCTTTCATGATCTCTTCTTGCTGCCTAAAGCTCCTTATTACTTCCTGGGTGATACCAAGCTCAGTCTTAAGCTTCAATCTTTCCTGTGGTTTCTACTCCCAAGGTCCATATGTGACATTATCTCTAAAGATTTTCTTGACTGGCAGAGTTATGAAAGCGAACTCATTCCACAACTCTTGATTCCTTAACAATCTCAAGGGTAGTTGCATTAATACAGACACATCTGTAATTGATGGGTTTTCTCTGGGTGTGGAAGGAAGATTTTGGAAATGAGGAATTCTCTTACTTGATGTCATTCACATCATTATGCCTGCACCAAGTGTAGAAGGGTAATATAGTGGGTGTGCTGGGAACTGAAATGACAGGGAAAATTAGTCTTAATGTGTTCCTGGGCTGGTCGGGGGAGGGCAGCGAGGACAGAGTAAGAGGCAGCCTCTGGCCCCTTACCTGCACATTTTACAGTTTTCTATCTTGTCTGGCATGTTCTACTTCCTTACTACCTTACACATATCCCCTTCCCCATTTTAATTATTCTTTCCTGCCAACTTTCTTTTCTCATTAATTTTCATGTTTCTCTGTGATTGTCAGATTTATTTCTATATTCCTTTTCCCCTTCCTCTTCCTCACGAAGGCCACGTTTACCAAGCAGTCTTCCAGCTATATACTGAAATTCCCTAACCCACATGCCTCAGTTATAAAATTGCCCCATCTCAGTCCCTGTTCCTGACCTACCCACTCTTTTCAGTTAATACTTCTGAATTGTATGACAGAAGTTCAGAGATTTCCTTTGCATCATTATTTGTAAAATCACAAGTTTGGTAGCAACTCAAATGAATATCTAAAGGGACCTGCTTAAATATGTCATGAAATATCCATGATGTGGAATACTATGCAGTGGCAAGAAGAATGAAGTTTTTTATGTTATTAAAAGAACTATCTCCAAGATATACCGTTGAGTCAGAAAACAAGGAGCAGAAAAGTTTGTTTCATTTGTTATCTTTGGTGAAGAAAGAGATAAAAATTAGTTTATACTCACCTTTGTATAAAGAAAAATCTAGATGGGAGCACAAGGACTCTGGTTACCTACAGAGATGTGGTAGCAAGAATGGAGAATTAGGGATAAGTGCTGGGAGACTTGTATTATATAGCTTTTCATATAATTTTTATTTCCACAACTCAACAATACCTTATCAATTCAAAATTAAAGGAAACAATCATTCTGTGTTTTTTCTGTGTCTTTAGTGGTGTACTAATTAAACTCCTGCTTCTCATTGCCCAGGAAGGTTTGCTTGTTCATGCAAATATCTTGTAACAGGGATATATTTGGGGAGAAGAGTTAAAATTTCGTAGAGCTGAGTAGAGAAAATGGGAGTATAATAGAGAAGGAGAGATGGAATTTCACATTTTCACTTTTTTTTATCCTGAGGCCTTGGTTACTTTTGTAATGATATAGAGGCTTTCTTTATATATCATGGATACCTATTCTATATTATCTGACATGTGTTGGAAATTTTTTTGCAAGTCTAATTTTTTTTTTGTATTTTCACTTCTGTCATACAGAAATATAAATTTTGGTATCATGAAATTTAACTTTTCCTTCTATGATTTATATTTTCGTGTATTGTTTAAAAGTAATTTTCAACTGTTAAAAATTTTTAAAAGTGTTCAATATTCATGGGTATAGAATTAGTTTTGTTATTCTAGGACATTTATGTATGTAGTATGAGCTAAAGCAAGTGAGAAAGTATGGAATATTCTCATTCTAGGTTTAATAACTTTGAGAACATGATTTTAAATGGAATAAAGAAGATATTAGATATATCATAGAAGAGATTAGGTGAAGACTCTGTAGTCCTGAAATTGAATTGAATGTATATGTATGAACTCATGAATATATTTATATATTTTATGTTTCTTTGCACAGAAAGGTTCTAGTTATAGTGATCAATCCAATTGCAATAAGCTTCCCTAGGGTCCAGATTCAGGTCTTGAAATACCATTTTACAGTAAGGGAAACCAAAGGTTTTTTGAGAAATAGCTGATTTAAGGTATAGGGCAGGAAACTGACCAGATGAGCCTGGAATGTCTTGTCATATCAGATGTCAAAAATTACTAGAGTCATGTTAAAAGGACTTAGGATCCAACTTGAGGTGACCTCTTCTGGCCAAAATAGAATGTTATTCCTTAACAATTTATAATTTCAATCAACTGCAATCCATCAAAAATATTTGAAACAGTAAGTCTGGCTACTGATTTCCTTTTTAACTTTAGCTATTGTTTCCTGGAGATAGGCCAACTGCCTATGTTTAGAATTCTTGATCCTCTTTGATGCTTAATCTCCTATCTCCTGGCCAGACAATTATTAGGGCCCACAGGAGTTGTTAGAGCACTTAGACAGAGTGAATGTTGTCCAGTATTGACCAGAAGGACTGAATACATTGGACTTGTGTTGTGGGGGAAGGACAGAATAAGGGACAATGAGAGGGCAGATTTTGGGGAGGTGCCTCTTCTGAGATGCCTCTGGTCTTTAGGGAGTCATGGGAAATTAGTGCATATATTAATAGCTGTGGACACAAAATATTTTGTTTTGTTAGATAAAAGTGAAGTTGAGAAAGGGCCAGGATTAGGAAAATAGGAAAAAGAATAGGTACTAATAGACCCTACATAGTACAAGCAACCAGGTTAAGTCATGTCAGAAGAAAGTACTGTTGATGTGATAACCGTATAAGGGCCATTATTGACCATTTATTTTCATTACAGCTGAGCATGGTGGAGGGCTAGCTGCTGACGCAAGGCTGCTGGGGCATATGATCATTTACGTATTGTGCACATGCATACATGTGGACATTTCAGGAAAATAACCTGTGGATATAAATAAAAACCTATAGATATCAGAAGAGATTTTCTTGGGGCAGAGAGATAGGCTTCTGCTCCAGCCTTTTGGTAAGGTGGGGCTTCTGCCCTGGCATTTGGAGAGGGTAGAGCTTATTCCTCACTGTTCAGGAAGTGCTTTGCTACCACCCTAGTAATAGGAGAGGGTGGGACCTATGCCCCTTGTTTAGGGAGAGCATGACTGCTGACCTAGTTCTTGGAAAGGGTAGGGTGGCTGCTCCAGCTGGCTCAGAGGACAAAGTATAGAGCCCCAGATGATGTTCAGACTTTAGAATCTAATAGAGTTTGCCATTCTTGATTTTAGGCCAGCTTCGGACCAACCCCCCCCCCCTTTTTTTTGCATGGGCAGGCACTGGGAATTGAACCCGGGTCACAAGCATGGCAGGTGAGAACTCTGCCTGCTGAGCCACTGTGGCCTGCCCCCATAACCCTTTTTATATTTCAGATTTCTCCTTTCTGGAATGGGAATTTCTATACTATAGCTGTCTCATTATTGTATTTTGGAAGCAGATAATTTGTTTTCTAGTTTTCCCAGGTCCACAGATGGAGAGGAATTTTCCTCCTGGACTAAGTATATCCATAACCGATTTTGTACGACTTTGACCTTAGAGATGTTACCTACTCAAATGGCTTAAGACTTTTGGGATGTGTTTTAGTTTCTTTGGCTGTTCAAGCAAATACCATGCAATGCTTAAATAATGGGGATTTATTAGCTTACTGTTTTGAGGCCAAGAGAAGGTTAAAATCAAGGCATCATCAAGGTGATGTTTTCTTCCAGAAAACTGGACTTCTGTGGCTGGCTGTCAGTGATTCTTGGTCCTGCCTCCACTGTAACATGGCAACGCTCATGGAAGCATCTTCTGATTTCTCTGTTCTCTTCCTGCTTTATTGAATTTCCACTTCTTGCTTCCTGTGGCTTTCTCTCTATCAGTCTGAAATTCATTCTGCTTATAAAGGACTTCAGTAATAGGATTAAGACTCATTCTGATTAAGTTGGGGCACACCTTAACTAAAGTAACCACATCTAAAAATCCTACTTAGAAGGGGTTCACACCCACAGGAATGGCTTAAGTTTGAAAATATGTTTTTTTGGGGGTACATACAACTCCAAACTACTACAGGTTGTGTTCTAGGTGAATTATTTTGTATGTGGGAGGAATATTAGTCTACCAGTGTATGGTATTTGTCTTAACAGCCCTGGCAAAATAAGACACAAGTTATGATATGTTTATCAGATTTCCTTATCTACAAATCAAGAAGTTTAATTTTTAAAATATTTTAATGTTGTTAAGCTATTCATCCATAAATATACGAACATTTGGGCTCACGGGTGGTTCAGTGCTGGAATGCTCGCCTTCCATGTAGGAGACCTGGGTTCGATTCCTGGACCATGCAGTCCCCTCCTCCAAATATATATGCTAACATTTACTGAATACTTATGAGGTATTAATCACTCTTCTTTTGGTGGGAGATCAAGATATATAATATGATATAGTTCCAGCTCTTGAGAAGCTCAAATTCTAATTTTGGGAGACAGATAAATATGTGAATAATAATAATAATTATACAGTGGATTAATTAAATTGTATTTAACAATATATGAAGTGTTCTGGAATAAAGGAGTAAGAGTTTGTAGCTCTGCTTGAGCGAATCAAGGAATAGATCTTCAAGTAAGTGGCAATTGGGTGTCTTTATGGAAGAATTGAAGTTTGAAATAAGGACAGGGTGAGGGGCATAGAGTGCATTCCTAGCTAAGTCACTAACAATTGCAAAAATATACAGGCATAAAATTGTATTTCATATTTGTAGACATCAACTTGTAAAATGGACATTTTAGGTGGCTTTATGCCATTTGATGATGAATCTCCAAAATATTCATATCAAAGTCACTCAGAGATGTCCTCAATATTCGTCCATATCGATAGAAGGTCAATGTGATCAGAGGTTGTAAATATAAGAATAAACTTTAAGATACATGTGTGTGTGATTGTGTGTGTAGGGGAAGCATGTCCACATTCTTTCATTAGAGGAATCAGAAAGGATATTATAAAATATTTTAAATAAAATATATCAAAATTGGGGCTATGCAGCTAAAGCAGGGCTTAGTGAGAGATCTATAATATTAAATCAAAGTTTTAAGCTGCTTTAAGTGCAACTAGCCCCTGCTTTAAAATCAATGGTTTAATTTTCCATTTTAGGAAGAAAAGAGAGAATGGCAGCAGAGAAAGCCAAAAGAAAACATGAGCAAATTGAAAACAGAGTAAGGAAATAGGAAACAAACTCAATCAAATAGAAGAGAAGAAAAACAGAGAAAATTAGTAAGACCAAAATTTTGTTTAGAAAGATGAATAAAACTGAACACTTCCTCACATGTTTAATGAAGATAAAAGAGAGAAATTTAAAAATTACCCATATCAGAAATGAAAGGATATCACTATAGATCCTACAGACATTAAAAGGATAATAAAGAACTATTAAGCATATGCTTATGCCAGTTACTTTAACAAGTAATGAAATGACTAAATTCCTTGAAAATACAATTACTAAATTAGTGCAAGATGAAATAGAAAATCTGTATAGTCCATATACTTTCAAGGAATCAAGTTTTTTATTAAAATCCTTTCCAATCAGAAACCTCCAAGTCCGGATGGCTTCATCAGTAAAATCTTTCAAAGATTTAAGGAATAAATAATACTAACCTACCCAAAGGCTTTTAGAAAATGCGTAGGAGGGATCAAATATCAACTAATTTTATGAGACCAGCATAACCAAACATAACAAAGACATTACAAAAAATGTACAGATCACATCCCTTATAAATATAGTTGTAGAAATCCTTTAAATGTTAGCAAAGCAAATCTAATTCTGCAATGTATAAACTAACTGGGGTTTATCACAGAAATTCAAGGTTATTAAACATTTGAAAATCAATCTATGTAATCAGCCGTATTAATAATACAGGCAAAAATGCCACAGTCATCATGATAGATGCAGAACAAGCAGGTTGCAGAATTTAACACATATTCATGCTAAAAATTTCAGCAAATTATGGATGAAATATTTGAAGCTGAAAGAAAATAATCGTCAACCACAAATTTTATATCACTGAGTATCTTTCAGAAATCATGGCACAATAAAGACATTCCAAGATAAATGAAAGTTGAGGGACTACACCACCACTGGACCTGTTCTACAACAATGCTAAATGGATTTCTTCAGACTGAAGGGGCAGTAGTTTAAAGTGGTCTGAAGAAATAAAGAATTCAGTAAAGGTAACTATAGCCAGTGCTATTGCATTGTATTTCTTTTTGGTATGTAACTCCGCTTCTTATCTCTAACAGGTCTAAAATGCAAATGTATAAAAAGCAATGATAAATGGATGGTTTTGGTCTACAATGTACAAAGATATTAATTGTAATAAGGACAACAAAATGTGGGGAAAAGGAAGTATTTGTGTATGCTATTGAAGTTAAGTTGGTATCAAGTCAAACTTGAATGTTTTAGATGTAGGGTGTTAAGCTTTAACTTCAAGGTATTGAATATTTTATTTCAAATAAAATATTTGAAAAATACATGCAGGATGAGGTAAGAGGGGATGCAAAAGGATTCACTACAAAAAATCAAATAAATATGAAAGTAGGCCGTATTGGAAAAATTGAGGCACAAAAAACATAAGACTTACAAAAATTAAATAGCAAAATGGCAAAAGAGAGTCCTGTGTTATTATTAGTTACTTTGCATGTAAATATATTCAGCTCTCCAGTCAAAAGGCAGACATTGGCAGAATGGATAACAAGGCATGACCCAATAGTATGCTGTTTCAAAGATACTCATCTTAAATTCAAGGTTGAAAGTGAAAGGATGGAAAAAATATTCCATGCAAAGAGTAACAAAAACAGTGCTGGGGTAAATATAGTATTATCAGATAAAATAGACTTTAAGTAAAAACACTGTTAAAAGGGACAAAAAATGGAGTCTATAAGAGCTATTGATAAAAAGGCCTATTCAACATGATATATAAAAATTATAAATAAATATGTACCTAATAGCAGAACCCCAGAATATATATGAAGCAAATGTTGCAGATTTGAAGGGAGCTATAGATGGTTATACATTAATAGAAGGAGATTTCAATACACCGCTTTCAATAATGGATTGAACATCTCAAGAGATGATCAATAAGAAAACAGAAAACTTGAACTATAGTATAAATGAACAAAACCTAACAGAAATATAGAGGATATTGCACCCAA
>PVIY010046213.1:0-18613 GCA_004026745.1 Myrmecophaga tridactyla | reverse complement strand
CAAACATCTGCCGAATGAATGAACGACTGTATTTCCATGGAGCGTCTGGAATGTGGCTCAATGAATATTTGTTGAATGAACAAGTGAATACGATGATGGGCTACAGTCCGGGAATTTCTGGGGGAATTCCTAAGGCATACAGCAAACAGCACCCCCTACCCTACCCCCACTCCCTACCGCCCACCCTCATAAAGCCCATTCCACCAGGAGTCTCTCATCGGGGGGCAGAGTGCCAGGGAAAAGTCGGGAAAGGAGGAAGGGAGGGCTGCTAACGACATCCCGCATGCTTGGTGGGTTGAGGGCACGTCGGGGACCTTGGTTAAAAGTGAAAATCAGCGTTGGGAACTGCAAGTTCAGATCCAGAGTGGGGAGCAACTGGATGGAAGCTGCAGGACCAACTTGTCAGGTGTGAGGCTGAGACAGAGGATTAAGGTGGCTGCCTGGATGGGGAGTGCGGGAAGGAGAGGTGCTGAGTGAGTGGGGCAAAGGGGGTGAGGGACTCATCAGGGCAGAGGTGAGAGGGAGCCAGCAAGGCAAGGACAGCGAGGGAGTGGTGGGGATCGCCTCAGTCACTAGGTGAACACTGACCTGGTTAGAAAAGTCCCTTTCTTGGCTTTGAGAACAGCAGGGTAGCAGCAGGGTCCACCCAGGACCACCTCAAAGGTTGGGGGAAGCTCTGTGGCTCACCACGAAGGACAGGCCCAGATCCCCAGTTGTGTCCCCACCCATAGTTGCCACCAGCTCCCTGTCCACTGACCCCACCCCACCCTCCTGGAGTTCACTCAGGTCCCTGGGCCTCTGCAGGCCACGTGCCTTCTAGGCAGGCCTTGGGATTCCTGGTTGCAAGAATCCTTTGCCTCCAAATGAGCCAATCCAAGCTCTAGCAGGGGCCTGGGCCATAGAGACAGGCCTCCCTCTGCACGTGGCAGATCTGGAAAGAGCAAAGCTGGGAAAATTCGGATTCATGAGTGTCCACTGCACAACAGGCCCCCAATAGGCACCTTCACAGGCATTCCATCCAATTCTCCCAAATACTCCACAGCTCTGTGCTCTGAGGCTATGCGCCCTGAGTTCTGTCTACACCGGGAAAGGTAGGGCTGGCTTCAGAGAAGTTAACTAGCTTGCCTGAGGTCACACAGATATTCAGTGAAGGCAGTGATTCAACTCCTGGGCTTATGACTCAAGGGACGTGGGTGTCCCACCGAAGCCTCAGTTCTGTCCCAAAAGGCAGGTAAACTGCTTCTGCCCTGTTACAAGCTCTCCAAGGAGATAGTCGGCTGTAAAGTTCCATTGAGGACTGATAGGGTCCCCATTGCCATTGAGAGTCCCTTATGCCAAGCTGGCACAGAAAAGGGTGTCCCGGTTTTGCCAAGTTCCCACCCTGCTGTAAGTTTCTCCGCCTGGTCCCCAGGAATGGCAGACCAGGCCATGCCCGGCGCCAGAGACTCGGCAACGTGGCCGGGCCACCCACGGGCTCCCATGCGGGCCAGCCCGAGCCCCACAGAGGGTCCCCCAAGTACCCCCCGGGTGAGCCCCATGGTACAGGGTGGCGCCGGCATGAATCGGCTCGGGGTCCCTAGTGGGCGCCGCCGTCCCAGGCTGGAATCCCGGCCGCGCAGTCTAGGGCGTCCCGGCCAAGTTGGCGGACGCGGCGATCCCGGCCAGAACCCCACCCCGCCGGTCCCTCCGCCCAGTGCACTCACCGCGAGCAGGCGCCCGTGCAGGAGCAGCAGCACCAGCAGCCGCGCGCCCGCCGCCTGCCGCCCCATGGCCCGGCCGGCCTGGCTCACCCGCTTGCTCTGCGCCCGCCCGCCCGCAGCGGCCCGCTCGCTGGCCTGCTGGGTCTGGGACAGCGAGGCCCGCGCCCCACCGCCCCCGCCCCGCCTTCGCCCCGCCCCCGAGGTCTGCCGGTCCGCCCCCGCAGCGCCAGGCCCCGCCCACTCCCCCGGCCGGGAACGCCAGGCCCCGCCCCGGACCGCCGGCTCTGCTCGCTCCAGCGGGCCGCTCAGCCCACTGGGCCTTTGTCTGGGCCCCCAGCCCCCTCCGGGTGGGCCCCGGCCCAGCACGGCTCCCCGCCAAACCCGGCCTGGAGTGTGGAATGGGACGGGGGCCGGAGACCCAGGGGGCCAGGGCCCTGCGCGCGGGAGCCCTCCGCCCTCCCCGCGCAAGCTCCTCCCGAGTGTTCACGCGCCGTTCTCTCAGCTCCGCCACACATGCCACGCGGCCCCGCTTTTCAGACTTGTAAAGCAGCTCTCGCACCCTTTCACACTCCGCAGTGTGGGATTCCACACACACACAACTTTCCTGACCCTCCACAACTCCTCGTGCGCGTGCACACACAACACTCGCGAGCTCGTTCACCCACACTCTTTGCCAACTTTGACTCCGAACACTTTCACACTCACAACAGGCAGGCACGAACGTGCTCCTACTCAACCCGTGAACTCTTCACGCGCCTTGGCTCCCTGCACTCAGCTCCTGTATATGTGAGCAGTCTTCACAACTTTCACAGATCCGAGAGCCGGCTCTACAGATGCCAGGGCAGACGCTACTTTCACACACAGCCACACATTCGGATTCACATTTCTTACACATAGACTCACGTAAATCCCAACAAGACATGAATCATAAGGTCATATTTTCACGAACAAATTCCTCACAGGCGCTCAGTTCACACACAGTCCCACATAATTTTTCACGTCCTTATCAGCTTGTATTGTTTATGTTTCCTCGCACACAAATCACAGCCCTTTACAGTGGGCACTCAGGGCTCTCTGGGCTGCATTCCTATCCACCCCCTACCCCCACCTCCAGCACTGTCAGCACCGTTTTCTACATAAATCATTCACAGACCAACTTTGATTCACATAAATCACACTCCCAGAGCCAGAGACACATCACACACAACACCCAGGCCCAGGCGAACGGACCCGCCAGAGCCCCAGTGCAGATGCTTCAGTGTAAATCACAGCCCCAGATGATCCACCTCTGTCTGACACAGACCCCGGGCAGCACACACCACCCAGCCACGGGCCCCTCTGCCCCTCCACCGCCTGCACTCAGGTCTTCTTTGCAGCCTGAAAATTTCCAGGGCAGCCTCGGGCTGATGGGTGGAGAGAAAACTGTTGTGCGTGTGTGTAGGTCTCCTGAAGCTTGAGGAAAACCTTTTGAGTAATGAGAGAGGGAGGAGAATAAAAACTGAAGTTTCCATTGTTTCCTCTGAGAGTTGCTAGGTTCCAACGACTCAGGGCTGGGTTTGCAGCCAGGAGTGAGGTGAGCTGTGGACAGAAGGAAATGCCCAGCTAACTAGGCGGCTCCGGAAGGTCTGTTCTCTGTGATAAGAGTCTGCGGGCTCCCTGGCACCTGGGGGATTGAGAAAACACTGGTATCCAGACCCCCAACCCAGCCAGATGCCCCATCTACAAAATACTAGGTTTTTTCCTCTCCCCTGTGGGGCACATTGCTGAGGGACCAGATCCGAGCACTGGCAGGTCTTTGGCCAACTCGCTGGCCCTAACCTAACTTCAGGCTGACTAAAGCCTGTCTCTGCTCCAGACAGAGAGATAGGGATGGACAGAGGAGGGAGACCCAGTCTCGGCCCTCAGTGAGCCCCTGACCTGTTGGGGGGAAGGATTTAGTGCTTGTCCTCATGGGTTCTCTGATGGAGAATCCGGGCTCCACCACCTACCGGCTGCACAATGTTGACCAAATTATCCAACCTCTCTCTGTTCACTTTCCGCATCCAGAAAATGAGAATAACGCTAAGACCTTCCTCAGAATATCGTTATGTGAATTAGAATGAACTTATATATATAACAGTTCTAGGAGCACGTGGTAAGCACTAAATAAGTGGTAGCCATTTCACTTATTACTATTTTGGGGTGCACTCCCAACCTGAAGAAGGAAACACAACCGTGTCCTCAGGGAGCTCTAGCCTAATGGGGGAGCAGCTTCTGCACCCACTGTGTTGCTCCCAGCTGGGGACAAGATGCAGCTCCCACCCCAAGGGTCTCCGGTCTGATGTGGGAGTGTGGCCTTGCCCTTGGGAACTCCCTGTCTGATGAGGAAGACTTCAAAGCTCCACTGACTTCAGAGCTGGCAGGTGGCCAGCCCTGGTGGCGGAATTTTCCCAAGGCCTCCCCTGTCCGTTGGAGGGTCAGCATCTGTGACAAATCTCATTTCATGAGCTGCCTCAGTGCCTGATCCTCACCTTGGGCCCTCTGAGTCCTAAAGCTTTGGCTTCTTGGATGATTTGCTCATGAGAAAAGGGAAAAAGCAGAACAAGGAACCCTTTGTAGATGTTTGGTCAAGATTAAACCAGAGCTATAAGTCTTACTTCCTAAAAGAGCTATAAGTCTTACTTACTAAGAAAGGGCTCAGGCTGGCTGAGGACTGGATGGAGTTGGGCTGACGTGGAGGGCAGGAAAATATGCCCCATCCAGAGAGTCTTCCAGAATAACTCCGCCCCACCCATGAGAACTGGTCATCCACCTATTTATTCTGCATCCTCTCCCTCCCTACTGAGGGATTTGGCCAGGCCTGTTTAATTTTGCAGTTCTTGATATCTTTAGTAAATGCTCTCGAGTTGCTTTATCTAGGGCCTGGCTATCTCCTCATATGGCTTGGAACAGGAGCAGAAGCAGGGCCATCTGGATTTTGCTGAGCCTCAGGAGGCGCCTATAATCACCCTGTGCTCATAGCTTAGGGTACTTGTCACACCCTTTGGGAGAGAAACAACTCAAGCTCACACAAGATCCCTTAAGTAAAGAAAGACTACAAGAATTTAGGCAGACAGAAACAGCCAAACTGGCTTGTAAGAAACAGTAGCTGGGGGTGGGGGTGGGTAGGTAGGGGGAGCTTCTGGAACTAGCAGTATAGGTTTTTGGCTCCCCTGCTGTCACCCCCAAATTGAGAGGACTCACTTCTCGTTCCCACTTCAAGTCTTTTCTCTACTTCAAAGCTTCTGCTCTCTCATCTTACTAGTGTTTCTTTCATTCACTCGTTCAGGGCTGCCATGGGTGGTCGGGCAGGTTGTTCACTGAACAAGGATGCACAGCCCAGGGAACCAGTAGGAGCTACGATGTGTTCTGTTGTAGGGCTTCGACTGCCCAGAGAGGTTGCCTTTTGCTATCATGCATAAAGGCGCTGTATAGACTAACTGTGGCTCTGCATTCACTCAGTAATGAAAGTCAACACCTCCTGTGCACAAGGAGTTTCAAGGCCAGTGAGGGAAAATAGATACTGGCAAGGTAAGGTTATGTCCTCAGGTGGGAATGTGGAACAGGAAACTGATGTAAAAAGGAGTTGGGATGGAGAGGAGGAAACAAAGAGAGAGGGCTGCAGAAGAGGAGGTAGAGGGGGGAGGAGACAGTTTTAAGCAAACAATAAAAATTCCCATGGAAGGGGATGCCCAGGAGGCCCAGCAAACTCCAGCCCTACTCACCTTTCCAGCCATACCCTTCCCACCACATGGTCTTCGCACATGCTGTTCCTTCTCCTCTGGTGCTCATTCCACCCAACATCCACCCCGCCTTCACCCCACTCTTCCTATGGATCCAGCTCAGCATCAGGACCCCAGAGATGCCTTTCCTGGTCTGCCAGACTGAGTCACGTCCCCAGCTGTACTTTCCCACAGGCCTCTGTGCTTTCCTTGCTTAACATTTTTGATAAATGTAATGATTGGAAAGAAGATCATTTGCTATGATGAGGCAAGATGAAGGCAGGGAGAGCATCTGTCTTGTTTCTGTCCTGATCCCAGCTCTATCCCTCTTGTGCACTTATCAGTCAGATAATTTTTACGTGACAGGTCGAGCGGGTCAAGCGTGGCTTAAGGCATAAATGTTGCTCTTCTGGTTTGTATTGCAGGCAAAGATAACCCTCCCTCACTGTCTGATCATCAAATCTCATCTCACCACCACCGCAGCCCTGAGTAAGCAATCGAGTGTATTTTACTACCCCTTCCCCCTTCCAGATGAGGAAACGGAGGCTGAGGGGGTAAAGTGATTTGCTTAAGTCACATAGCCAATAAGTGGTGGAGCCAGGGTTCAGGTCCACGTCTGTCTGACTCTAGAGCCACATTCTCAACCACATCCCGGCTTGTTCTTACTTCTTCCCGTTCCTCTCGGCCTCTGAAGTTTGCTAAAAATGGCTTTGGCTTTGGCCCCTCTACTCTCTCCTGATATCTCCCAACTATGCCTCATCACCAGCCATTGCTTTTCTGCCTTGGATCCCAGGTCCAAACTAAGGTTCCCACATTGTGCCTCATGGGTCACCTGCCCTCCAAGAAGCTCTTCGGAAGAGGGGTTCCCTCAAAGCCGTTTGAGAACCCTGCACGCTTTCCCACCCTCTGACCATCTGAAGGAACAGCAGGCACCGGAAAGTTTCTGAGCAGGCCTCCTGTAAAATTGCCCATCCAACTCTGTTTAATCTAACATTCCTCAACATATTTGAGAACAGAATCCACTTGTTTTGACAGAAAAACTTTTTAACATCTCACAGGATTGGTGTGTCTCATAGCACACTTTGTGAATGTCTCCCCAGAGCCTGGCTCCTGAGTTGGCCATAAATGGGCTCCATCATTTGCATGTGTGGCTCATGTCCCCCACCCCCTCCGCTGCCCTCCAGCCAGGCCCCCTCCGCGCCCACACATTCCTGCCCGCACACCCCTGCTCCAGCCACAGAAGGCCTCTGCACAGACGAGTAGTTGGAGCTCCACACACGTTCACTTCCCCTCCCTTTGTTGATATATGCACATGAATCTTACCTCATTGTGATCCGTGTATACGTATGACTTCATGTCTTGCTATCGCACCACTTTTTTTTTTTTTCACAAATTCAGCTCTATGTGTCAGTAAAGACTTGAGCTACTCAAAAATGGGTCTGTGGACCCATGCCAGGCGCCATACTGTTTATTACCAGACTGAGGCGAGATAAGGAACTTGCTCCAGAGTGTAAATCAACTGTGCCACTAAGCATTCTGTTTCGTCCAGCTGACATTTCCCCCGCTAGCAATACTTGCTCCATATTGGAAGCAGTGCATGGATTTACATTCCCATGCAAACCCTTCATTGCAGATGCTAACTGCTAATAATTTGAGGATCGGCTGCTCTGAATAGCACTGATACTGCCTTTCACATCATATTTCTACTAATTACTTGCTATTGTATCTCATCTGCATGCCATAGTTCACCGACCCTGTCCTATCTGTTGGCTACCTGGGCTAGTTTCCAGGTATTTATTATTAATAAAGCACCATGTATGGATACGTGTGATTATTTTTGCAGTTTCCTCAGTTTTTAAGGATCACAAATCTAGGACCAAAGTGGTGGCGTGGCCTCCGCAGGGTCACAAGTGGCAGAGGCAGGCCTCCCCCCAGACCTCCTGACCCCCAGCCGCCTGTTCCTTCCTCCGGCCTGTACTGCCCTTCCTACTGGGCAGATTTTCCGTCCCTTTCATGATTCTCTTTGCTCGGCTCTGAGCCTTCTGCAATTTTCCCACATGTTGTCTTATGGAACTTGAGAGAAATCCTTTTGGAATGTCCTGTGCCTTCTCCCTCCAGTTCCCGGCTTTGTTCAATTGTTCACGAGAAATTCCTGCCCTGCTGGGAGGGGCCCAGGAGGTGGTTAAAGAGTTTGCCAAAAATGGGGCACCAACTCTGGCACAGCCCATGTCTGAGGTGCTTTGCCCTTCGTGCAGATTTCAACTCAAAAGGGAGCAGTGTGGATGCAAGGCAGCGTGGGGGAGGGAGGGAGGGCAGAGGGGAAACGACACCGCTCCTGGTTTTATATATCCTATATAGACCAGGCAGGGCTTGGGGTGGAGCAAGGTTCAGGAAAAGCAAGGGTCCCTGGCATATGCACCTTGGTTATACTCAAAACTGCATTTATTTTCTAAGATCATAGAATAATGATATCAGATGGCCACGTTAGATTTTTCATTACTGTGAAGGAAATTGTTTGCTATCATACCTCTATACCCAATAATGCAGAGATTGTTGGATTGGGTGATTGGACCTCAAGGAACCTTTGAGGGAACTTTCCTCTTTTGTTTACTATTTACTGCAGAGAGTATTCCAGGTTCACACCGCCCAGTTCAGAACACGTGCTGAAGAGCAGCCCAAACCGTCATCCCTGCTTTGTCTAATTTACTGCATATTTTGGAGGTCAAGATTTGTTCTTTTTTCTCTTGGAATCCATTCAATAAATACCAAGAAAGAAACCATGCTTTAGATGGAAAGAGTATTGGTTGAGGGTCAGAGCCCTGGGTGGGAATGCCAGCTCTGCTCCTTGCCAGCCAAGGGAGCTTGGGCAAGTCACTTTCTCTCTCTGGGCCTCAGTTTCCCCCTCCATAAAATGAAGTGCAAAAATTTCATCTTGCAAGGTGAAGAGGATTGAGAGCATCCGTTTCAGGACCTGGCAGGGCGCCTGGCAGGGTGCATGCTTGATAAACAATGACTACTTCGCCAGTCGCGAAGCACTTTCCTTGACCACCCACTGCTGTGGGGACACCTAGGCCACTTCTGTACACAAGGTAGACAGTACAGCAGGCTGTGGCATTGTTCTGCAGCCCACACGCTGCTTCCTGTTTATATGGAACCTGCCGATGCCCGGCTGGAACTGTGGACGTGGAGGACTCCCTGTGGCCTCAGCACGGCCACTCAGAGCAGAGGACCTTCTCCAATTAACAGGCTTATTTTCTCTAGAAATAAGAAATGGCTGAGCCGTTTGCAGAGGGGATCGTGGGTATGAGTGCCCATCCTCAGCTGCCGTCGGACCAAGTGTGGAGAGCATGGCCCTGTAGGGAACAGTCCAATCCCTAACCAAGGGGCAAGCCTCATATAAGCACCTACTGAGGATAATAGCACCTTCCTTAAAAGGTTGATGCGAGGATTAAATGAGTTAAAACATACAAAGCATGGCAAACCAATGCCAGACACGAGCTTAATAAATTTGGGCTGTCATTATCATCATCATTATTACTCATTGACATCTATTGTGCACGAAACACTATAATCATCCTGAGGATAATGGTAGTTACCATTGCTGAGCAACTATTGGGCACAAAGCCCTGTCATCAGCATGAATGTGATAATTGAGCCCCTATTGTGAGCCCAAACTGGGCTAGCTACTAGAGACTTCAAAGGCAGTGTGCTAGGAAAGGTCTTACCCTCTAAATGGGAGAAACTGTACCATTTTGGAGGTGAGCATGTCAAGGAAAGTCAGAGACCATTCGTAGGCTTCAGAGCCAGGCAAACACAGAACTGAAACAGGAAGAGAATGGCTTTGAGTGGCCAAAGGATTTGGGAGTCAGGCATACTCAACTCTCTCTTGGGCTGAGCTAGGCTGGACTCGAACAAGCTGAATTGCTGTGAATGTTCACCTAGGGAATAGGTCGCTGATGGGGAGAAGACCCACAGACTAAGGCCAAAGGATTCTCCCAGGGGAGATAGGGGCTGCAAGAGACAGAGAAAGGAGTGTGCTGCACTGCTGAACTCTGGACCCAGGGAGGCTCTCCCTTGTCCTCCAATGGAAATGGGGGCGGGGGGGGGTTGCGGATTACCATGGGCCAGGGATTCAATGCCTTTGTCCCTCCTCTGCCATGGCATGCTACCCCATGGTGATCTGATGGTGGGGCTATTCAGACTTGCTGCCTTCACTGCATGGCCATAGGACAATTCCACAACAGGCTACTACCTCCAAGCACTATAGAATATTGTGGGCCTCCAGGTTCTGCATTATTTCAAGGTCAGCCCCGTTCTATACACAGGCTCCTCTGAGCTCCTACTGGCCTTCACATACCTGGGGAGATGGGAGAGCTCTGGCAATAAGAGCCCCACATAGAAATGGGTCTGAAGGCCCAAAACAGCCCCTGGCCAGCCTGGGGGGATGGCTTAGGACTCAGGGGGCCTGAGTTCTTGGGTAGGGGGACTCTCAGTTCTCAGCTCAGGAAGCTCTAGCCTGGCCTGGGACCAGGATGAGAGCGTCAGAAATAGTGAAGTCTAGAGGGCCTTAGAGATCATGGAAGCCACCTCTGCATGTTATAGGTGGCCGGAAGAGGGGAGTACTGTGTCCAGGGTCTCAGGGCATGCCAGTGGCAGAGCTAGGCTGGAATCTCAGTATCCAGAGTCCCTCTGGGCAGGATGCTGGATGGCTGGGTGACCTGTGGGACTTTCTCCTAGCACCCAAATCAGTTGTGGCCCCTTGGTGGTCCAGGGAACATTTTCTCAGACATTCTGCAAAGATGTTCAGGGTAGTGAGAAAAAGGAACCATCTCATTCTGACCTCTGCAGCCCTGCCCTGCCCCATAGAGAGCCATTCTCTTCAGCAATCTCCCAGGAAAAGCCCCCCCCCACCAGCTGCCACTATCCCAGGTTGCCTCTTACCAACACCTCTCCCACCAGATCGTCAGCAAGTGATGCTTTCTTCTTGCCTATGCAATTCCATGCTCCATCCGCAATAAACTAGGTGGAGTCTTAGCCCTCATTTGCTACATAGGTTTTCCTTATGCCTACCCTAGGCCTGGTCATTAAAGTCACATACCTTTAAAAGAGTAAATATATATAAAACACTTACAGCAGTGCCTGGCACCTAGTAAGGGCTCTAAGTGGATTTGCTGTTATTAGTATTATCATCATTACTTCTATCTTTCTGCTCCTGAGGGCTGTGCTAAAATCACCAACAATCCTGAACAGAGAGGAGTATGAGTGGGAATCGGGTATGGACAGCAGCTCTACTTCCTCACAGTGGGGAGACTGAGGCCAAGGGAGACACAGGAAACTCGCCAGTGGCCCATCCAAGATATAAACCAGAGATTCCACACCGAACCTTTGAGCTTCACATCTGGCATACTAATATTTTTGTGCAACCCAGAGTGCTGTGACATTTTTGAATTGACTGCTAACATAAAAATCTGAATTCCTAGCTTCTCTTAATAAAGCAACAACCCCTTTGAGAGCTGGGTAATGGCTGCTGTCATTAGACCAGCTGTTCCCTCCCCACCTGGCCACAGCCTCCCACCCCCCTCAACTCCTACTCTACCCAATTCACTCATTTGACTTTTACCTGCCTGGTCCCATAGACCCTTGAGTTCATAACCCCCAATCTAAGTGGCCTTTTCCCCCACAACAGAGCCTTGGAAGGAGCATTTTGCCACAGATGATTTATTTCCACAACTGTAGCCTGATATACTTGTGCCCATTTCATGGTTGGCTTTGGTGTCACCACCAGCCAGCAGGTTTGGAAACAGGCTCAGGAGTGCGCCAGCCTGAACGGATTGCTTCCCAAATCTTGGGCAGACGGCCTAAGGAAAGAATCCCATTGCCAAACCAAGGGAGCTCAGGCAATTTTATCCCCGACCTCTGTGGGAGCATGGGCGTGAGTTTCTGTGTGTTGGCCCAGGGCGTGCAACTCGTGTTGGTGGATTCATCCATGTACTGTAAAGCACTGGCACCCTTGGTGGATGGCAGCATGCAGGCGCTGGCGCCAAACTGATCGGGGGTTGCCTCCTTGGCACTGGGGTTGGTGCAAGTGCAGTGGGGGACGCGGCCCAGGTGGTCCAAGTGGATGGAGTTGGCGGCTTTTTCCAAGCAGTTGGCTGCGAGCCGCGGCAGGCTCAGCGCTGTTTGGGGGCAGCTGGTGTGGGAGGCGGTGGTGGATCGGTCAAGGTAGCTGATGCCTTTGATGAGGTGGTCCAGGAAGCTGGGGCTGGAGGGGCTGGAAGGACCTTCTGTGCAGACCAGGCCTTGGGTGCTGCCCCGGCAAGTTGGCTTTCTGGTCCCTGTGGGTTTGTGCGCCAGGTGGCTCGTCTCCACACACTTGGAGTTGTAAGGGCGGCCCATGCAGATCCGCCGCAGCGGAAGTCCGGGGGAGCTGGGGCTGGGGGGCCACTCTGAGGGGCTGCTGCAGCTGCTGAACTCCGAGCCACTTGGGGTGCGGGAGCGCTTGAGGCTGTTAGTCCTGGGAAGGCTGGGGCAGCGGGTCCGGCCTGGAGCGCGGGCCGGAAAGGACGCATTGGTGGGGTGGTTTAGGTGGCTGTAAGTGTTGGAACGACCCACCTGGCGTCCAGACATGATCCCTGGCTGGGAGGGTGGAGCTTCGGGGCGCTGCTGCAATGTACCTGGAGGTTGGACACCTGCACTTGGAGAGGAGAGAGTTGGGTGAGCTCACCGGCTCCCTGCTGCCTCCTCCAGGCTTCCCTGTCAGGAATGCCTTCAGCTCCCAGAGGTCTGGCATCAACTTCTCCCCTCCTTCTCATCAACTTCTCCCCTCCTTCTCCCAGGTCCATGGATTTTCAAACTAGAAAACTGACATGCTGTTCTTCAGAAAGCACAAAGAGAAGGGCAAGAGATGAGGAGGAAGGCAAGAACTTTAGGATGAGAGACGGTCCCTTGGAGAAAGGTGACAGTCTCCTTTTTCTTTTTAGCTCTAGCCCACATTCTGAAATTTCTATTGCCTTTTAGGAAGGAACTCCAGAAGACACAAAAGCCAAGAACTGAATCTCTAAAGGTGAAATCCCACGCACTGTGACAGGCATTTTTTAGAGACTATCAAATAGCTAATAGGAATAAAAATGAGTGAAAAAAATAATAGGTCCAGCATTTCATCAGAGCTGAGATTGAATAGACTGAAAAAGGCACCATTATTATATACGTGGCCAAGGAACCAAAATCCATTGCCAATTAAACTAGGAGAAACCAACTGTATAATGCATCCTGATACCCTGATATTAAAAACGTACCTTAGAATTGATACAATACTCTACTGTTTTCTTACTATGTGTCTGACCCTTTGCTGTGTGTCTTACATGGAGCAGCTCATTTAATTCTCAACACAAGTCAAGGAGGTAGTTTCTGTTTTATTCCCAGTGGACAGTTGGGGAAACTGAGGTTAGAAAAATGTGACTTGCCTAACATCACATACCTTGTAAATGACAGGGCCAGTGAACTTCTTCGGGTACATCTGACAACCGCTGACAGACAATGCTATGTTGCTGGGGTCCCTTTGGCCCCTCTCACCATCTCCGAAGGATGAAGTCTTGCCACATCTGCTCAGCCTGCCTGGTCAGGGGCACCGAAGGGAAGAAGCAGGATGGGAAGGCGGGGTGGCTTGCCAACCCTGTGGTTAAGTTGCTCCTGACTTTGGGAGGTTAGGGGTCAGGTGATATGACAAGTTTACTGATGGGGCCAGACTTGTGAAGTCAGACTCTTTTGGCATATTTGGTTTGGGTCCTCTCTGACACTTGGGGATCTCGCCCTCATCCCATGAGAAGAGGGAGCATTGGGATTCCTGTTCTTTCTGGTAAAAAGTGGGCACTCGTGGGGGCAACAAAAAATTGACTGGCCCATTTAACCCCAACCCCAGTCCCTGGGCCTGCCTCGGTCTAGCCAAGGACTGTAGGGTCCCCGTCCCCACTGTCCCTCTGCTCTCCAATAGCCACCTTTTCTCCCCAGCCAGGAGGCTCTGACTCCTCTCCCCCACTCCTGCCAGCTTGATGCTAATTTTCCACGTCTGCCTAGTGAGAACAGAGAAGCATTTGAGCCCGTCCCACCCAGTAAACAGCTGCCTGCCTCTCTCGCCGCCCCTCAGCCCCTCAGCTGCCCTTGTCCTTTGGGCCTGAACTGGGTGGAATGTCCAGACTATTGTCTCTGCCCTCCGTGGTCTCACCCATCCCATCTCCTCCGGAAAAACAGAAGGCAGCTAGGGGTGGACCCCCAAAGCACCCTGCCCTTTCCCTTTCTGGCTGGCTGAGCCCCATTTACCTCCAGGGCCCCCTTCCCCTCTCACTTCTAGGAGGCAGATGACTTAGACCTCCTCTTGCACTCCACTGAGAATATGACTGCTGGCCATGTCATAGAATCATGGAATCTTGGAGCTGGGAGGGGCCTCCAGGGTCATCCTGGTCAGGCCCCTGCCTCAGGGCCAGCGCCATTTTAAGCCCTCCTGGACAGATGGGCCCTATTTTTAAAACAAGGCTGGGGTGGATGTTTTCCAGTGCTACTTGTTACTTTTCTAGCGTTTAATTCTGCTGAGCATAAGGGAGTTCTATGTCAGTCGAATACAACTCCTGCCTGCTGTGGTCAGCCTCCATTTCTTCCTTTTTTCCCATAAGGTCAGCACACATCAATCTTGACCCGCTCAAGTGCTGCCACTCTTAGGTAAAATAGCAACTCTTTTCCTCCCTTCTCGCCTCTCCTTCACGCAGCCACAATCCCCACGGTGAGTTCCCACTATCGCCTGCCTCTGGCTAGGACCTGAAAGCTCATCAGAAAACAAACCTCAGCCCTCAGTTCAGGAAGCCCGTGGCCCTCGTCTTGGCCTGGTCCATAAGGGGCATCCAGTACATATTTGTTGAATGAATAAACAAAATTCTCCTTTGAGATCTCATGGTATTTGCCAGGAAAAGACCTGACTCCACCCCTCCATCATTTCCTTCCCTCAAACATTGAAAATGCAATTTAACCTTTATTCTGAAAAAGTTTTAAACTAACCAAAAATTTACAGTAACTCCCATATATCTTTATCCAAATTCACTAATTACAAACATATTGCCACATTTATCACTCCATATATATGTATATATTCAAAGAACATATTTAATATACTATTAGTATTTCGAAAGTAAGTTGCAGCCAACACCATCTTTTATTCCTGAATCCTTCTATGTATATCTCCTACGAGCAAGGACATTTTCTTATATATCCACACTGTCATTATCAGATTCAGGATTTTAGCATTGATTTAGTACCACTGTCTAACACACAGCTCACACTCAAATTCTACCGATTGTTCCACTAATGTTCTTCAAGGCCATTTTTTTTCAATCCTGGATCAGGCGTTACATTTCATTCTCCTGGTGCTTTAGTCTCCTCCACTCTGAAAGAGTTCTTCAGCCTTTCTTTGTTAGACATTGATATTTTTAAAGAGCGCAGAGCAGTTGCTTTGGGGAATGTTTTCCGATTTGGGTTTATCTGGTGTTTCCCGATGATTCGATCCATGGTCACAAAGCCCTTTACTAGAAACCTTAAGTGCCCTCCCCAGAGCAGCGTCGCGGAGGGTGAAGGGTCTTCTGCCCGGGTGGGGGCTTTCAGCTGAAACGGGGAGCCAAGGGGAGGAATCAGAGGGGCCCCGAGAACGGGGAGGAGGACGGTGGGACCTCAGTGAACCCGGGAAGCAGGCTTGGCCATTCCCTGTGAGGCTCGAGCCAGGGCCTGGTTCTGCTCTGGGCCAGGGGCCAGGCCGGCTGCCAGCTAGAGGGCTGGGCCTCTGCAGTTTGTCCCGAAGGTGCCCAGGCATCCAGATCATGGGCCATTTCTGGCCTGGGCACCAAGAGCTTCTGGAAATAGCTCCAGGACAAGTATTTCAGGAGGAATGTGCTATTCCTCCACCTTCCCAGAAAGCCAGGCTGTGCCCCATAAGATCGGGAATGCCTCTCTTGGGCCTCCTCAACTCCACAGGACCCCCAGGCCCTTTGGGGCCCACAGAGGCCTTTGGAGCCAAAAGGGGCTGAGAACCTAGAGATGAAAAGCTCCCCTCTTGGGTGGGGACAGGGAAACAGTTCTGTCCTTAGATCCTGAGCTCCTAGGACCCAGCCTAGATACAGGTCACGTCTGCTGGAGTCCAGCTGACTCCCAGCTTGGAGGAGGGTGTGGGGAAGTCAGTCATCTGCCCCACCTCTTGTCCAGGCCCATCCCCTAGAAGCTGACATTGTGCAGAATCTACCATAAACCAGAGAACCTGGGAGGTACTTTGCATTCACCCTCTCATTTAATCCTCACAGCCCCCCTAAGAGGTAGGTGTTTGTCTTCTAGATGAAGTAATTGAGGCTCAGAGAGGGCAAGAGACTTGCCTGAACTCGCCCAGCAGGTCAGAATAAAAAACTGGCCTTCCAGAGCCTGCAGGGTTAAGCACTAAGTGAGTAATCTTCTATCACTCCCTGAAGATCTGAGGACTAGATAAGTGACCCTGTGGACTGAGCAGGATTAGAGGAGAGGGGGCGGGTGCCCAGCCTGGAGACTGGGCCCCTATCTCCTACTGCCCAGCCACGCCTGCTGCCTTTCCTTCCCTAGCGCTGCAGAGATGGAGTCCAGGGTTTCGGAATGTCCTGGCTGGCTGGGGTGCCCCACCCTGCACAGTCTCCAGCCACAGCGGCTCCCATCCTTGCCCAGCTGGGGCCAACTCCGTTCTTGGTTCCTCATCTCCATTGCCAAACCAACTGCAAACCGTGGGCTTTCCATGCCCCCTTGCCCTTCCCACCCTTTCCCACCCCACCTCATGCCCCCTCCCTGCTGCAGCCAAAGTCCCACCCACATCATCCTCCCCTCCAGGGCCTGGTCAAGACCATCAAGGGCCCTTCCTCCCACCCACGGCACTGAGAGTTCAAGGGCATCTCGTTCCACTGGATGAGAGTGGCAGGAGCAGCCACAGGACCTCTCACAAGTAGTTTCCTTACCTGAGCCTCAAATTCTTCATCTGTAAACGGGGGTAGTAAGAACGCCTGTCCCCAAGGTGGATCCCCCGGCATGCAGTGACCACGGGATAAATAACAGCCATTGTGGGCATTCTCTGATAGATAAGGAAGCCGACCTCTTGGCCCAGCTCTTTTAACTAACTTGCTGAAAGACCTGGACCTCACTTTCCCCAATTGAAAAAGAAGGTGGGACCGAATGTTCTCTAAAGCTCATCCAGGCCTGTCATCCTCATTAGTGGCATCCACAAGCATTTACACTGGGCCTCCTTTTAAAGAAGCTTTTATGTGGAGCCCTTGAAAGTCCAAAAAACAAAGAGAAGGCCTGGTCCCGGGGGAGGGAGGCCCCAGCAGCCACGTGGAGATGTGACAAAGCTTGGTGCTGTGTTACACCCCAGCTGGGTGTGTGAGAACACCCCAGCTGTTCTCGGAGCGCGTACTCTTCTCTAGGCTTCTCTGTGTGCTTGAGCTATTTCACAGTCATCAACTAAAAAAAATAAAGAGGGAGTGGGATGCAGTTGAGGCCTGGGTTAGGAGTCCAGATTCTAGTTTCAGCTATGCAAGTGGCAGCCCTTCTCTGGGCCTCACCTGCGAGTCACAGTGCTTGCCTGTGAATATTTTATTGGTTGGTTTTCACTTACTTCTATTCCAACGCATATGGAGTCTCTATTAGGCACTTAATAGTGTTTGCACATTTAACCTCCCCATCGAGCCTCTGGAGAACTGGGACTGTCTCCTCAAGCCTGTCTCCCCAGCACCCAACAAGGGCCCTGGCACTTAGTCAGTTAAGAAAGGAAGGAAGGAAGTGGGGGGGGGGGAGAGGGAGGGAGGGAGGGAGAAAGGGAGGAAGGGAGGACAGAGGAATCATGGCCAGGTCGCATCTGGTACCCTCCACCTCTGCCCCTGAAGGGTTTGGAGTCTGTGGTTGGGATTCCCAGACAGGAAGCCTGAGATCTTCTCAAGGCTGAAGTTTACTTGATACATTTCCCCCTGCCTGTTCCCCAGGAGTGCCTTGTGGTGTAGAAGGTGTGGGAAGCTGGTGGCCTGAGCAGGAGAGAACCAGCTCGGAGGCTCGGAGACCTCTATTTCTTGCTTCAGAGGGCCTGCCCAGCCCTGGCTCCTGCCCTGGCTACAGCTTGACCTCTACTCCATGCGGGGAGAGCCAAGAAACAGACCCAAAGGCAAGAAACCTCCCCTGGGCTTGGTTTGGGCCCCATCTCCTAGCAGGCATGGGCTGAGGCCTGAGCCAAGTGGGTCAAAGCCTACCCTCCTCGTGCAAACAGGGCAGAGCTCGGCTGCTCTGCTCCCAGCTCCTTGGGCACCTACTTCACCCCTGAGACCATCGCCAGCAGTTCTGTAAACCCTGAACAGCCTGCTTGGGCCAAGAGGGCAGCTGGGGTCGGGAGAACGGGTTCAATTCTCACCTCTGCCTCTCTGAGGCTGGGGAAACCTGGGCAGGTTGCCTCACCTCCCTGTGTCTCAGTGGCACAGTGTTTCACGCTAAGGGTTGTTGTGGGGATTAAAATAGAGACGGCTGCATATCAATTCCCTGCCCTACCACATTCAAGGAACTCAAAAACAAATTCAACTTACAGATGCTATTGAAGCGGCTTGTAGCCCTGTCAACCTACTCCCTCTCTTCTGATTCTAATCACCACGACTGTCTTTCCCACACGTGTGTCTCCTATTCTTACACTTTGCTATGCACAACATAGCATTGTGTTGCATGTTTTCAAATGTTGCATATATATATATGGGCGTATGGAGGCTTTTATACTGAATGCATTCTTTTGCAATTTGCTTTTTACTCAATTAAATGTTTTTTAAATCTATCCATATCAATACAGGTACCTCTAGTTCCATTATTTTCACTGCTGTTTAATATTGCATTCTACCGATATATAACAACTCTTCCATTCTCCAATTGTTATACGTTTAAGTTGTTTCTAATTACTTTTTTTAAACTTTTTTATTAATTAAAAAACTTAACAAAAGAACATTAATATATCATTCCATTCTACATATACAATCAGTAATTCTTAATATTATCACATAGTTGCATATTCATCATTTCTTAGAGCATTTGCATCGATTTAGAAAAAGAAATAAAAAGACATCAGAAAAAGAAATAAAACGATAATAGAGAAAAAAA
>PVIY010046212.1:0-18602 GCA_004026745.1 Myrmecophaga tridactyla | reverse complement strand
CAGGCCGCCGCGGCTTTGGGGAACTCCCAGATCCGGCCAGTTGCCGTCGGTCTAAGCTGTTCCCGTTCTGGGCGCGCTGTGTGTCCGGTCACTATCGTGGTTCCGGGAGCTGTTCTGTATTGTTTCTGGTTATCTAGTAGTTGTTCTGGAGGACGAACTAAAACGCGCACCTTGCTAAGCCGCCATCTTGGCCCCCCCCTCGTCACAATGCTTTTTGATTACTTGGTTCAGATTTATTTGCTAAATCTTTTGATTGATTAAGACAATTGTTTGGAAACTTTTGTCCTTGCTAAGTGTTCTAGTTTGCCAGCTACCAGAATGCAATATACCAGAAATGGAATGGCTTTTTAAAAAGGAATTTAATAAATGACAAGTTTACAGTTCTAAAGAAGTGAAAAGTTCTAATTTAAGGCACTAGCAAGAGATTACCTTCACTCAAGAAAGGCCGAAGGGTCAGGAACACCTCTGTTAGCTGGGAAGTCATGTGGCTGGCATTTGCTGGTCCCTTGCTCCTGGGCTCCATTGCCTTCAGCTTCTGTTCCAGTGGGAGTTCCTCATTTTGCTTCTCCAGGTCTGGCTTTCATCTCTTGGCTTTCTTTGCTCTTTCAAGGTTCTGGCTTGCTTAACATATCATGGCAACATCTTCTGGGCACCAGACATCTCCCAACATCCATCTCTCTGTTCTCTGTGTTGACATCTATGTCAGATCTCTCTGTCAGCTCTGCTGTCTGTGGCTCTCTCCAAAATGTTTCCTCTTTTAAAAAATTCCAGTAAACTAATCAAGACCCGCTGTGAATGGGCAGGGTCACTTCTCTGTAGAGATAATCTAATCAAGGGTTTCTGCCCTAAAATATTGAATTAGGATTAAAAGACACAGCTGCCTCCACAAGACTGAATCAGGACTAAAACATGGCTTTTCTGGGATACATAATACCTGTAAACCAGCACAGCAAGGTTTTGCAGTTTAAGATTTTCCCAGCTGGTTTTAGAAGAATGTTATACTTTTTCCTTGGATATTTTACTTCAATATAAAAGCTGCATATTTTATGGGGGAAGAATTATATTATCATTCAATATTAAAAGTTTCCTTTTTATCAAACTGTGAATTAAGTTTTAGTTACAGTCTTAGAATTGTGTATTTGTCACAACTTAAATCTTCTGTCGTACTAATTATACACATTAAAATTTAATATGGTTAATTAAATGTTAATATAATTCTACTAAAGCTAAATCCTTCTTTGCCTTGTTTAAAACTATAATGTGGCCTATTTATTGTTAATTTTCTTCAAAATAAAACTGAGAAATCTGTACTTACAGATTAGTCTTGAAAAAGTATTTACTTGCTTCAGTTATTAGTTTACATTTACCCACAAGCAGTCATTTTATATATACTGTAACAAACAGTTTTATGTAAAACCAATGTCATTGAAGTCTGACCTGCAAGATGACTTTAAGAGAAAAAGAAAAAGCACATATTTGTTTAAAAATAAGTACAAATTAGAAACAGCCTGCTAATTTTAACAAATAACAAATATACATAAATTTTAATATTTCATCACAGCAGTTCACCAATTTAATTATTCCATGACCCAAATGCTAGAGTTGTTTGATTTACATCAGTAATAAAAATAATTAAAAATTACCCTCTCATTTTTAAATATCATAAATTAAAATATAATCTGACTAGAAAGCTGTCCACATTTTGGATTTTATAAATACATGCACACATATATACACACACACACACAGAAACATGTACTTATATATATCTTCAGTCTTCATTTTCTTCTATTAAATTAATTTGAGGAAAATAATATAGTGATCTATAACTAATTTAAGATGTTAGTAACTAATTCAAAATCCTTATTTGAGCAAAGAATTCTTTTTTATCATAGAATAATTAGAAATACCAAAAAATGAAAACAAAACACTCACTGTCTAAGAACCTCTCAAAGATAACCACCTTTAACTCCTTCATGACTGTCTTTTTTGACCTTTAGCTACAAATATATATTTTTTGAAAAGTAATAGTTACGATTATTTCTTGTTATTTACAGTAGTTATGCTTTATAAAGTCAAAACAGTTAATTAGAAAATACCGAACCACAGAGTGGGAAATACAGGATTAGGCTCCTTTGAGTCTCTGGTCACAACATTTTGGCTAAGTGATTGATAACCTAACCTTGTTTTTGGTCTTTTTCTGTTTAAAGACACCTTACTTAATATATATTTTTGTTTCTTTAACTTTGAACTCACGGCCAACAGAACTGTAATTCATGCCTGAATGAAGCTTCACACACACATTTTCTCTGTAAGGTACATCACACCCTTCTCATGCTTAGAAATACTATGCAGCGCTTCAACATGATACTTGGGTACAAATTAAACAGTGAAATCACTAACCGAAAAAAAAAATTAAATATGAAAATCATGGTACCAAATATGCTATGAAAAGAATGCTCATTTACAGTATGATAATTGAAATAAGAAGGTAGAGCATCACCTTGTTTGACCTCAGTTGTGAATATGAGTGTAAGGAAACCCAAAATTTTCAACATGCGGACGTGCTCCCAAATGACCAAGAAAGTGCTACAAATATTGCTTTGGGAGTTACAAACAAATTTTAATGAGTGGGCAAATTTTCAAATACAGAATCCACGAGTAATGTGTATTAGCCTGTTATTTTGAAACTTATTTTTTTACTGCAGTATTTTAAATTATTCTTTTTTACTTATCATTATTCATCTGTACTATAATTTTAAAGAACTGAACAGTATCCCGGTAAATGGGTGAATTTCAGTCTTGTGATTTTGGACATTTAGTTTATTTTTAATTTTTAAAAATCATTCCTCTTTATAGATAAGCCTTTGCAGGTCCAAAAGTATTTCTAGAACTAGACACGCTAAGTCAAAGGCACATTTTCAAACCTTACGTATTTCTATAAGCCCTCTTTTTAGAACTCCTTTTAATTGATCTCTCTGTAGCTTATATCTCCTTCCTTTATTGAATATTTTCCTTTCATTCACTTTTTCATTCATTCAGGAAATATTTATTGAATCCCCCAAATATTTATTGAATCCCTACTAAGTGCTACAGTTTGCTAGATACAGTTTTCTTTGGGACTTTGGTGAATTCGTTCTTGTACTATTTTCTGATTTCTTTTTAGTAATTGTTTTTTGCTGAATTTCCCCCCTCCTCCTATGTCTATGTTTTCATTCGGAATTCTCTTCTAGATTATGTCTTCAGTCTTCTTTCAATTTATTCTGCAGTGGTTTCTATTCTTGTCTACCGACTAACCTTACATCTGCATATCTATCCCTGAGTTTTTTCTGAGCGTATTTCCAACTTTTATTGAACATTTGAATTTGTATACCATGCTAGTTTAGCAAACTTAGTATGTCCAAAAACCATACTCTGTATCCATACTTAGAGAAGCCCTCTAACTCCAGTTGTTGGAGATCCTATAGCACTTATTAAAACTGAAATATGAACTGAACAGTTTCTCCATAATCCCTTTTCCTTCTCTACTGCTTACAGAGAATTTCACTGGCAAACTGTGAAAGTATTTAGTTACACCTAAAAAATAAATTTTTATATTTCATGCATTAAAGATGTGAATTATATTGCATTTATAAATATTATTATGAGTATTATTTTGGCACCACCTTGCTTGTAGTGCCAAAATCTCTGATCCGAAATCCTAAAATCCAGAAAAAATTCAGAGAAATGGAAATCTTTTTTTCACAGATTATTTGATACCTGAACCTAGTCAGACCTCGCATGCTTTGAGGCTCTTTATGGTCTTTATTTAGCCTGCCTAATTTGAATGTCTTGTTTTGTTTAAGAAATATTAATGAATTTGATTATAGAGTGCTATCCCAGACTCTGAATGCTCTGTATTTTGTTGTTAAAAGCCAAAAAATTCTAAATTCTTGGTTCTATGATTTTCAGAGAAGGAATTATAGACCTTTAAATCATGACTTTTCAAATGTTAAATCACTCGGGAGTAAGAAGATTGTGGTGTATGTGTGTGTTTGTGTGTGTGTGTGTGCACGCGCACGGCAAGGACAGAGAGGTTATATAATGTGTGGTATTTCAAAATCCAACTCTTTGTAAATACCCATTTCCACACTGAATTGGGGAGTTCCTTTTGCCTATCTGGCAAAACCTTGCCTTTGTCTTCCTTGTCAATAATTGGGCAGCTGGGCAGAAAAATCAGGTATGTAACTGTTACCATTTTGGCGCTCTTAGCATCTTCATTAGCACTGCCTGGGCACCTCATAGAAGGCTTGCAACAGGGTTACTATGAGTTGGTTCACTTTATACCCTAACCATGTTGATAACAAAAAAAGTCTGCCATTGACTTTTCTTTTAATTTTAACTGGATTGTGCTAGCTCTGCAAACAGGTGCATGCGCAAAAATTTTTGATGTTTCCTGTGGAGCATCAACACATTGTTCAGTTGTGTTTAGTATTATAATGATAAGTTGGATGTTTGTAAATTATTGGGAGCTATAAAACAAAACATGTTAAGAGTGTTTTTTTTTCCCAGTGGATGAGAGACCCTTAATTGGTGTATTTATATTTTACAATGTACATATGTAACTTATAAAAATCATGAAAGTTTAAAAGTCAAACTGCAGTGATTGCCATTGTTATACTTTTAATATGCATGTAACAATATATTGCTCCCTATTAAAAGCAGCAGCTAATTGGAGTCACTTTGTAAGTCTTCATGTTTCTCAGAAAAATCCTGCAAATCTTATGAATCTGACTTAACTCTGGTTATAATTCTTTCCCTGAAATTCTCATTGACTATGCTTCAATTTCTTCCACAGTACATTTCCATTTATGTATGTAAACATGCCAATTTCATATGGTTGAGACTTTTACCCAGGCATAAGTGGAGGGGGAGAATTTTATTTCAGGTTTTAAATGTTAAAAACCATGATTCAGAGCTTAGAAAACAATATATTTATGTGGAATGGAATGATCATATGGTAAGAATGTTTGTATTTATATGTTTATGTTTAATAAATAAAATAAATTAAAAAAGAAAACTATATATATTACCCATTTTAACAAAAGCAAAGTATTAAGTAAAGATCCAGATTCTGTTGTTGCTTAAATTTACTTTCCACTTCCACTACAGTCTTTATTTATTTATTTTTTTTATCTTTTGACAAGATATGGCATGCTTCATTTAATACTTTGTTCATTTGATTTATAACTTTTTTTCATTAGGCAAGTTGTGGGTTTACAGAACAATCATGCATGAAACAAAGCATTCCATATACCACGCTGTTGACAGCTTGCACTGGTATAGTACATATGTTAAAACTGATGAGAGAAGATTTTATATTTGTAGTATTAACTATAGTACATGGTTTACATTTGAATTCTCTGTGCTGTTCAGTTCTATGGGTTATTTTTAAAAAAATTTTTCTAATAACATATAGAAAACCTAGAATTTTCCCTTTTAACTACATTCAACAATATAATTGTGTTCTGATAATGTTCACAATGTTGTGTTACCATCACCACCATCTTACCAAAAATTTTCCATCATTCCAAATACAATTTCTGTACATTTCAATTCTTAGCTCCCTATTCCCTATGCCCACCCCATCTCCTGATAACCTATATTCTAGATTCTGACTTTGTGGGTTTACTTGTAGTGAGAGCATGCAATACCTGTTCTTTTGTGTCTGGCTTATTTCACTTGACATTTACATTTTTAAGGTTCATCAGTGTTGTCATATGTATCAGAACTTTATTCCATTTTAGGGCTGAATAATATTCCATTGCAATTATAAACCACAGTATTCATTGGTTGATGGACATCTGGTTTGCTTTCAGTTGGTAATAATACCACCAGGAAAATGCAATGCATTATCTTTAAATTCTTTCAGGTTTATACCTAGAAATGGGAGTTTTGGGTCATGTGGTAAGTCTATACTTAACTTTCCAAGGAACTACCAAACTGCCTTCTCTAGCAACTGTACCATTTTTCATTGCTACCAGCAATGAATGAGTGTTCCTGTTTCTCTTCATCTTCTCCAAAACTTGTAATTTTTTGTTGTTCTTTTTTCTTTTAATGGTAGCCATTGTAATGTGTATGAAGTGGAGTCTCTTTGTTGTTTTGATTTGCATTTCCCAAAATGACTAATGATGCTAAATATCTTTTTATATACTTTTTGGCCATTTGTATATATTCTTTGGAGAAATGTCTTACCACTTCTTTTGACCATTTTTTTAAATTGGGTTTTGCTATTGTTGTTGAGTTGAAAGATTTCTTTATACATTCTGGATATTAAATCTTTATCAGATATGTTGTTTTGAAAATTTTCTCTCATTGTGTAGGTTGTAGCTGCTTTATTTTCATGATAAAAAGTCCTTTGATGGACTAAAGTTTTTCTTTTTCTTTTTTTTTTCATGGACAGGCACCGGGAATTGAACCCGAGTCCTCTGGCATGGCAGGCAAGCATTCTTGCCTGCTGAGCCACTGTGGCCTGCCCTTAAGTTTTTCATTTTAATGAGATCCGTTTATCCATTTTTTTTCTTTTGTCTTATGTGCTTTTGCTGTAAAGCCTAAAAAACCATTGTTGGTATAGAATTTAGTTAGTCCTTTAGGGCAGCTAGTAAATAGTCAGGAACTGTCTAGAACAACTGTTTGGGGGGGATTTCTGTGACCAGACACACATCATGCGCCACTCTGAAATGGGTGGAAGGGCTGAAATCACAGCGTAAAACTGTATATAAAGTCTCCCAAACCATGGAGACTAGCACTGCTCCCACACTGGCATGGCCAGCTGTGTTGGAGACACTTCCTCATGGGAAAAGTAAGCAGACTGTACTAGGAGCAAGGCAAGTAGAGTTCAAGCAAGCTCCAGTTGCATATTTAATTAACAAGTTCAGACTGCTGAATATAAGTTCTGAGCACAGATAAACCCAGAGCAAGCACAAAAGGAACCTTGAGGTCTCTCCTGGCAGAGAGGAGGTTGGGATGATGAGAAAAAACAAAGTCTTTTGGAGTCTGCTGAGCTCAGAACACTGGAAAAGTGCTGTACCCCAAGAAAGAGGAGCATAAAGCCAAGTACCAACTCTGGCTATTGATTGGTGACCCAGGGCACTGGGGCCTGGCTCTGTAAAGGATTTTTTTTTTTTTTGAAAATTTTTTAGCAGCCCATTAAAAAAAAAAGAAAAAAGCTTCAGTCATTTTCAGTTGTTAGCACTATCCCTGGCAAGGGCGGACTTAAGGGATGTTTGAGAGACAAAGTAACTAATCAAGTGAAAGCAATAATTCCCTAAAGGTCATATCTTCCCCAAGAAAAAGGAGGGCAGGACCCATCACAAGTGGTGGCTCTCATTCAGAGAATTGAGATCACAGGGGCTGGAAAATAGAAACAGCTTAAGCCCGGACTTCTACCTTAACTTCTTTCTCAGCTGTGTCCCTGGCAGGGACAGAGTCCACTGAGAATTAAATGTACTGTACCACTTTATGCTGGTGAGGAGCTGTAGCCTGACAAGTGCCATCTGCTCTGCAAGGTAGGAAAAGCACAGAACACAGGGATACTTAATACTAATTGCACCCTCTTCCTGAGAACTGGGTCTGTCTTGTCTGGGAAAATCTGATTGGGGTTTTCATATCCAGGGATAACCTCTTCAAAAAGAGGGTTCCATATAGGCAGAACAAGAACCAGAAAAAAACAAGAGGTAAAAATTCCGATCAATTAAAGAAAAGCTTTGCTAAATGTCTAGAATAAGTAGAACTGACTATCAAAGAACAGATAGAGAACAAAGTCAACCTACAAAAAAATTTAGGTAAAACAGAGAAAATGACCTTCAGAATAAACGAATCAAGGAAACCAGATGCCTAGACATCAGCAAAAAAATCATAAGTCACAATAGGAGGAACAAAATACGGCCCAGTCAAAGGAACAAGCTAGCACTTCAAATGAGATATAGGAATTGAAACAACTAATTAGAGATGTTTAAACAAATCTTCTAAATCAAATAAAAAATCAAATCAGCAAGGTGAAGGAAAATATGGCAAAAGAGATGAAGGATAAAAAGAAGATGCTGTGTGACCATACAGAAGAACTTAACAGCTTGAATGAACAATGGCAGAATTTCTAGGAAAGAAAGGCACAATAAAAGAGATAAAGAACACAGTCAAGACATACCACAGCATATCTGAAGAGACAAAAGAAAGGATTAGTGAAATAGAGGACAGAACATCTGAAATCCTATACACAAAAAAAGAGGTAAAGGAATGGAAAAATATCAGCAGGGTCTCAGAGAAATGAAGACAACATGAAGTGCACAAATATATGTTTTATGGGTGTCCTGGAAGGAGAAGAGAAGGGGAAAGGTGCAGAAGGAATAATGGAGGAAATAATCACTGAAAATTTCCCAGCTCTTATGAAAGACATAAAATTACAGATTCAAGAAGCACAGCATATCCCAAATAGAACAGATCTGAATAGACTTACTCCAAGACACCTACTAATCAGATTGTTACATGTCAAATACAAAGAGAATTCTGAAAGCAACAAAAGAAATCACATCACATAAAAGGGAAGCTTTATAAGACTATGTGAGGATTTCTTGGCTGAAACCAGGGAGGCAAGAAGGCAGTGGTATAATATATTTAAGATATGGAAAAAGAAAAACCGCCAACCAAGAATTCTATAACTGTAAAATGTTCCTTCAAAAATAAGAGAGAGTTTAAAATATTTTTAGACAAGCATGCTGAGAGAGTTTGTGAACAAGACCTGCTCTTCAAGAAGTACTAAAGGGAGTACTACAAGCAAATAGGAAATGTTTGGAGAGAAAGGTTTGGATAAGAGTGTAGAAATGATGATTTTCAGTACAGGAGATAGAAAGAGGGTAGAGATTGGTTCTTTGGTGCTGAAGGAGTACATAATGTTCAACAGGATTGATTGTAAAGCTCCATACTTGTATAGCCCAGTACTATCTGATGGTAGCATAATATTTTAAGTAAAATGAACAAAGCTGAGTGTGAGTATGGTTGAAAGAGGAAGGCTATGGGCATGTATGATTCTAGAAGGAAAGATAGAAGGCAAAAATTGAAATCACATATTTTAGTGAAACCTAGAGTGGACAATAATGGTGATTAAATGTACAACTATAAGAAAATTATTAACATGAGGGAGAACAAATGAATGTCAGTATTGCATGGTTTTGGAAATGTGATGATATATGGAAAAACCAAAGCTAAATGTTAATGAGGGAGATATAAAGAAGGGGTATATGATTCTTGTTGTTATTTCTTTTTATTTTTTAATTCTTTATTTTTTCCTCATCTTTCTTTCTTTGTGGATGAAATGTAAGTGTTCTCATATAGATTATGTTCATGAATGCATAACTATGTGATTATACCAGGAACGTTTGTTTACTTTGGATGGATTGTATAGTGTGTGAATCAAACTGTTTAAAAACAGAACTATACAAGTGCTGGAGAAAATATGGAGAGAGAAATGTACCTATTCACTGTTGGGAGGGAAGTAGAAAGGTGCAACCTCTCTCGAGGGCAGTGTGGTTTTGAAGGAAGCTAAGCATAGCCTTTCCATATGATCCTGAAACCCTGGTATTAGGTATAGACTTGGAAGAACTGAAGTCAGAGACGTGATTAGACATTTGCACACTGGGATTTATTCACAATTTGGTAATGGATAGGGGTGGCTTAAGGGTACATTGATGGATGAATGGAAGAGTAAACTGTTGTATACACAAACAATGAAATATTTAGTGACTTCAAGAAGGAATGAAGTTGTGAGGCATGCATCTAGGTGAATGAACATAGAGAACATTATGTTGAGTGAAATAAGCCAAAAATGAAAAGACAACTATTGTAAGGCCTCACTGAATAAGGTAGCTATAACGTGGAAACTCGGAATTGAATTCGAGAGCATATGTTATCAGGGGATAGAAGGTGGGCTGAGATTGAGCAATTGATGATTAAAGAATACAGAATGTCCAATAAGTCTTATTGTAAAGTTCCTAGATTGTAAATTCTTACAGCAGTCAGTCACATCAATTCCTGAGTTGTAACTTTTGTTTCTAAATTCTGAGATGCTGAGCTCTTTGTGTATAAGCTGCTGCCTCCTTGGAACTTTGGGTATATTTGTGGCACCTGAGACTCAGAGTTAGAATTTTGCAGTGCTGAAAGTCAGCATTACTCCATACAGCAACTGTTAAAGAAGCTGAAAAAGATATAAAACTTAAATTAGAGACGTGAATGAAACAGACTTGGTTAGGACTAAGGTAAATTAGAATACAGGATAATGGATCATATTGATGGTGGTTAAAATGTCAACTTCTGTGTGAGACCAAAGAAAGCGATTATTTTTTGGTACAAAATTTGTATTTTCTGTACCACACTCTCTGGTGTAACCTGTATGGTCAGTTTCTTTAAACAACGTAATTACATGGAACCTAGACTAGGAAATGAGAGCTTATTACTCTGAACAGGTTAATGTAATACCCTGACATCCCAGAGTATTGTGGGTAGAAAATTAAAAAAGTGTTTTTAAAGACCCCTTGACCTGGGGAAAAATTTGGAAATACTGAACTTCCCCACCTTATGAATTCCAGATATTCAAGTCAAGTGCTTAATTTTGGGGTCTGCCCTCACTGCAAAGGAGAGGTTAAGTCTACTTTTAATTGTGCCTAAGAGTCACCCTCAAGCTCAGAATTGGCCTCTCTCTCAGGTAACTCTGCAAATAAACTCACTGTCCTCCCCTCTGTGTGGAGCACAACTCCCAGGGGTGTAAATCTCCCTGGCTATGTGAAACATGACTATCAGGAATGAGCCTGGCCCTGGCATTGTGCAATTGAGAATGACTTCTTGATCAAAAGGGGAAAAAGAAATGAATCGAAGCAAAGTTTCAATGGCTGAGAGATTTCAAATAGCGCCAGAAGTCATTCCAGAGTTTATTCTTATGCATTGTGTAGGTAGTCTAGAAAACCTGGAAGGAAATACCTGAAGCTGTTGAACTGTAATCCAATAGACTAGATTCTTGATGATGATTGTATAACTATATAACTTTTATTGTGACCCTGTGATCATGAAAACTTTGTGACTGATACTCTCTTTATCCAGTGCATTTTAATTTGCTAATCCCAGAATGCAGTATACCTGAAATGGAATGCCTTTTACAAAGGGGATATATTACATTTCAAGTTTACAATTCTAAGGCCATGAAAATGGCCAAATTAAGGCATCAACAAGAGGATACCTTCATTCAAGAAAGGCTGATTCCTGCCCAAGGTTTCTCTGTCACATGGGAAAGCACATGATAACATCTCCTAGCCCTTTGCTCCTGGGTTTCATTGCTTTCAACTTCTGGTTCCAGGGTTGTCCTCCCCGATCTTTTGTTTGTCTCCATGCCTCTCCAAACGTCTGCATCTAAGCTTTCTCCAAAATATTTCTCCTTTTAAAGAATGCCAGTAAACTAATCAAGACCCACCTTGAATGGGTGGAGTCACATGTTATCTAATTAAAAGGTCAAACACCACAATTTCACATTTCATATGGAAACAACCTAATCAAAAGATTACACCCATGATTGAGTGTGTCATGTCTCCATGGAAACAACCTAATCAAGAGGTCCCACCCTACAATATTTGATCAGGATTAAAAGAACATAATTGGCCCCACAAAAATAGATTTAGGATTAAAAGTACAGGTTTTTCTGGGGGTATATATCAATTTCAAACCAACACAGAATGTTGGGCAGATCAGTAATAAAGGTTAAAAAAACAAAACAAAACAAAACAAAACAAATAATGGAGGAAGCTAAGGGGTTTGGGATTTTAACATGTTCTTTTTTATTTTTATTTTCTTGGAGTAATGAAAATGTTCTAAAATTGATTGTCATGATGAATGCACAACTAAATGATGATACTGTAAGCCACTGATTGTATACTTTGCATGGATTATTTATTGATATTATAATGATATTTATAATCCATGAACATAGGATGTTCTTCCATTTATTTAGGTCTTCTTTGATTTCTTTTAACAGTGTTTTGTAGTTTACTGCATACAGGTTTTTTACATTCTTGGTTAGATTTATTCCTAGATATTTGATTCTTTTTAGGTGTTGCTATAAAAAGATTTTTTTCTTGAGTTCATCTTCTGATTGTTCATTACTAGTGTATGGAAACACTGCTATTTTTGTGTGTTGATCTTGTACCCTTCCACTTTGCTGAATTCTTTAATTAGGTTCAAGAGTTTTGTTGTGGATTCTTCAAGATTTCTTTATATAGAATCATTCCATCTGCAAATACAAAAAGTTTTACTTCTTCCTTTCCAATTTGGATATATTTTTAATCTTTTTAATAGCACCGTTGACAGTGGGCAACCCTATCATGGACCTGATTTTACAGGGTAAGCTTTCAGTCATTCACCATTACACATATGTTAGCTGTGGACTTTGCGTTTATGCCCTTCATCATGTTGAGCAAGTTTCCTTCTATTCCTAGTTTTCTAAGTGTTTTTATCAAGAAGTGGTACTGGATTTTGCCAGGTACCTTTACTGCTCAATTGAGATGATCATGTGCTGTTTTTCCTTTATTCTGTTAATGTGGTATTACATTAACCAACTTTCTTATCTTGAAACACTTTTACATACCTGGAGTAAATCTCACTTGATCATGGTGTGTAATTCTTTTAATATGCTGTTGTATTTAGTTTGCTACTATTTTGTTGAAGATTTTTGCATCTATATTCATAAGAGTTGCTGGTCTGCAGTTTTCTTTTCTTGTGGTATCTTTATCTGGCTTTGGTATGAGGATGATGTTTGTCTCAGAAATGAATTAGAGAGAGATCTCTCCTGTTCAGTATTTTTTTTTTTTTTAAAGAATTTGAGCAGAATTGTTGTTAATTCTTCTTGGAATGTTTGGTAGAATTCCTTTGTGAAGCCATCTGGCACTGGGCTTTTCTTTTTGGGGGACGTTTTGGATTACTGATTCATTGTCTTTACTGGTAATTGGTTTTTTGATATCTTCTATTTCTTATTTATTCACTGTAGGTAGTTTTTGTGTTTTGGGGAATTTGTCCATTTCATCTAGGTTAATTTATTTGCATTCAATGTTCATAGTTTCCTCTTATGGTTATTCTTATTTCATTGGAGTTGATAATAATTTTCTCTTTTTCATTTCTGATTAGTCAATTTTGTGTTCTGACTTTTTTCTTCATCAGTTTTGCTGAAGTTTATCGAATTTGTTAATCTTTTCAAAGAACTAACTTTTAGTTTTACTGGTTCTTCCTAATGTTTTTGTCATTCTCTATCTCATTTATCTCTTTTCTGATCTTTGTTTTGTGACCTACCTTGGAGGATGGTCTATGTGCACTTGAGAAGAATGTGTATTCTATTGTTGAGTGATGTCCTATATATGTCTGTTAGGTCTATTTAGTTTATTGTTCCTAGTATTCTATGTCCTTATTGATCTTTTCTCTAGGTGTTCTGTTATTGAAAGTGGTGTACTATAGTCTCTTACTATTCCTGCAGGACTGTTTATTTCTCCCTTCAGATCTGTCCTTTATTTGGGGGCTCTGCTGTTAGTGTATATGTATTTATAATTATTCCATCTTCTTGTTGAATTGACCTCAATAGTATGAAATGACCATCAATAGTATGAAAAGACAGTATGAAATGACTGTCTTTGTCTCTCATAACTGTTTTTGGTTTAGAATCCATTTCATCTGTTATTGGTATAGCTCCCCTTGCTCTCTTTTGGTTATTCCTTGCATGGTATATATTATTTCCTTTCTTTCCCTTTCTACCTACTATGCCTTTGAATTTAAAGTGAATCTCTTGTAGACAGCATATAGTTGGGTCATGCTTTTTAAATCCATTTTGCCAATCTCTGCCTTTTGACTAGAGATTTTCATCCATTTACATTTAAAATCACTAATGATAATGTAAAATTTTCTTCTGCCATTTTGCTGTTTAGTCTTTGTAAGTCATGCCTTTTTTATCCCTCAGTTTCTCTATAATGCCTACTTTCATATTTATTTGATTTTTTATATTTTTCCTTATTGATTCCTTTCTCACTTCTATCTGTATATATTTTTCTTATATTTTCCTTATGGTACCTTGGTGTTAAAATTTAACATCCTATATATATAATAGTAATATTTGTTTTGATACCAACTTGACTTCAATAGCTTACACATAACACTTTTTTCTATGCTCCACTGCCCCCCCACATTGTTTTGTACTTGTTTCAAATTATATCATTGTACATTTTATGCCCAGAAACATAGATTTGTCATTCTTTCATACATGTGCATTTTACCACCTGTAGGAAGTAAGAAGTGGAATTATCATACCAAAAAATACAGTACAATGATGCTAACTGTTCTGGTTTGCTAATGCTGCCAGAGTGCAATATGCCAAAAATGGATCAGCTTTTACAAAGGGGATTAATAAGTTACAAGTTTACAGTTCTGACACCATAAAAATGTCCAATTGAGGCATCCAGAGAACGATACCTTGACTCTGAAGAAAGGCTGATGTCTTTCACAAGGGAAGGCAGGTGGGTGGCATCTACTGTCTCTTGTTCCTGGTTCCATTGCTTCCAGTTTCTAATTCCATTGGCTTCCTCTGTAAGCATCTGTGAGTCCTCACTTAGCTACTCCGGGGCAAAATTCTGGGTTTCATCTCTTAGTTTAGCATATCCCAGGGCTGGAGCTTTCTTCTATCATGGCTTCTGGGTTCAAATAACTCTCTCAGCTCCTTCTGCATCTCCAGATGTATTATCTCTCTGCTCTCTGTGTTGGCTTTTTTAGGTACTCCTGTAAACTAGTTAAGACCCACCTTGAATGGGCAGGGTCATACCTCCGTCTAATCAAAAGGTCATACACACAACTAGGTGTGTTACATCTCCATGGAAATAATCTAACCAAGGGGTCCCAGACCCTAGAAATGGGTCTGTCCCCACAAGATTGGATTAGGATTTAAAGAACATGACTTTTCTGGGGGTACCTAATGTTTCAAACCAGCACCCTGGAATTTATGATTATCCACATGGTTAACATTACCAGATCTTTGTTTCTTTATGCCACTTTGAATCACTATCTAGTGTACTTTTCTTTCAGTCTGAGGAACTCCCTTTTGTATTGTTTATAGGGAAGATCTAGTGGTGATGAACTCCCTCAGCCTTTTTTTCATTTGAGTATGTTTTAATCTCCTCTGGTTTTTGAAGGAAAGTTTCACTGGATATAAAATTTTTGATTGGTGGTTGTTTTCTTTAAGCATTTTAAGTATTTAAACCCACTGTCTTTTACCTCCATAGTTTCTCATGAGAAATTGGCAGTTCATCCAATTTGGACTCCCTTGTATGTAAAACATCACTCTTGCAGCTTTAAGAACTCTCTCCTTGTTCTTTGTATTTGAAAGTTTGCCTACTATGTTTCTGGGTGTATTTCTCTTACAAGTTTATCCTATTTGGTGTTTGTTGAGTGTCTTGGATGTGTGTATTCATGTAGTTTTCTAAGTTTGGGAAGTTTTTGTCATTATTTCCTTGAGAATTTTTTTCTGCCCATTTCTCTCTTCTACTTCTTGGACTCACATAGTTTACATATTGGTATGTTTGATGGTGTCCTACAGGTCTTTAGGCTATTTTTCCTTTTTCTAGTCCTTTTCTCTTTCCTTTCCTCTGCCTGACTCATTTCAATTGTCTTGCCTTTGAGTTGACTGGTTCTTTCTTCTGCCAGATGCAGTCTACTGTTGAAATCCTCTGAGAATTTTTCATTTCAGTTATTTTGGACTTCAACTCGAATATTTCTGTTTGGTTCTTTAAATTTTCTATCTCTTTATTAGAGATTCCCAGATTGTTCATTCGCTGTTTTCCTAGTATTTTATTCTGTATTTTTCTTTGTCTCCTTGAGCATATTGAAAATCATTTTTTTAAAAGTCTTTGTCTGGTATGCCCACAGTCTGGTCTTCTTCATTGATGTTTTTTGTATTTTTATCATCTTTCTTTGAATGGTCCATTTCCTGTTTCTTTGATGTCTTGTAATGTTTTTTTTGCACACTGTATGCTGTAATAATTTTTTTTGGGGGGGGTGCATGGTGTGGGAATCGAACCTGGGTCTCCCGCATGGAAAGTGGGCACTCTAACCAGTGAACTATCCATGCTGTAATATTTGAACATGTTAACTCTGGGACTTATTCCCTGAGAAGTCTGTTTCTTGAGTTTTTAACTACCTGGTGGTATGACAGAGATTTTCTTGAGTGTCAGCTCTATTATTATCAGGGTGGTCCATCCAAGGCTAATGCAAAGTGCAGGGTCCTCCCTATTTTTTCTGGTCCTTGTCTTGTCCTGGGCTCCTACTTGCTAGTGCCGCTTGGAGTTTCCCTATTACAGGAGTTTGTATGCCCCCTCCAGGACCCAGGAGATATACCTTCTCTCTCTCCTGGCTGTTTTACTGCTGAACTTAAAAGATTATGCCTATGCTCCAGGCTTTCAGCTTCAGTTGTTTCTAAGATTCTTTCAAGCTGTTTTTGTTTGTAAGGCAAATTTTAGAAGTGTAAGTGTGCCAGGAGAGGAGTTTCCCAAGTCAATCTTTACAAGGCCAGGTACCCACAGGGGAGCATTACCAGGCTTCAAATGGCCCTGGAGAGTGAATGAGGTAGAAGTTATGAAGGGTGCCAGGTGCTTCTTTTATGGTCCCACAAAGCTGTGCTTTCTTATACCTTGTCCAGTAAATGCCACCCCAACTGTTCTCTGCAACTCTGAGGAAGTAACTTCTATAAATCATGTTCATTTTTTTCTTTCCTAGTAACTTAGAGAAAACTTTCCTTGTGCCATATATAGCACATGTGTCTTGTGAAGTGAGCCACATATTCATGCTTATTCAGTGCCCACTTAAGCTTATCTTACAAATGCTTTCAGTTGGTAGTCAAAGGCTATTATACTGTGCACATACAACTTTAAGTTTTGGAGAATTATATAATACACAATACCAGATTTAGCAGCCAGCTAAATTTGCCTAAGGTTTATCCATGAGTTGAACAGCATGGATTCACTCATTCAGGATGATTGGATTACAGCTGTTACTGAGTGTCCAAATTGCCATAGGCTCAGCCTGACACTGGACTCAAGATACAGCACAAAACCTGGGAGAACAAACAGCTACCTACTGGCAGGCTGATTACATTAACCCCCTTCTTACCTTAGATATGGAATTTAACATCCTTGGCCACTATGCTCCAATGAACTGGCTTAAGTACAAGTAGAAATTCTTCTTTCTGAATCCTGAAATCCTTCATTCTCCCTTTAAGGCCTCAAACTGATTGGACAGGAAACTCCCTCATTGCTGAAGGCAATCCCCTTTGTTGATTATAGGGGCAGTCAGCCCTAGATACAATCTATGTATAAATATTGTAGAGAATAATATAACATTTGTGTTTATATAATTTAGGGAAATTTGGGCCAGGATTAGCAAATTTAACCCAGATAATTTGTTGCTGATATACATAATTATATGTAAGTTTTGAGACTGTCTTTTTGGTCATTTTTCTATATCGGTATATATAAAATAATCTGTACAATTCTATTAATTTTATAAACCTAGCTTTAACATTATGGCAAGGTTAAAAAAAAAAATCTTAAGTGACTTTTCCTTCCATGTTTAGTCTAGCTGCTAGCTTATACAAATATGTTTCTATAATTAATGATCAATTAAAATTGTTCATTAAGTGATTACATAATTGTGTAGTAAATGGCATTAATTGTTATGGAATCTTGTAAGACTTTTATGCATAGTCATTAAAATACGTATCCTTTTAAATACACGTTTTATTAGTCAGGGTTCTGTAGGAAACCGAACCAACAGGAGATGTATGTATATGTGTGTGTGTATGTGTGTGTATGTGTATAATGATATATAGATATAATAAGATTTTTTTTAGGAATTGATTTATGTGACTGTGGAGAGGAATAAGTCCAATTCCATGTGGCAAGCAGCAAGTTTGGAACTCTGATGAAGATTTTTGATGAATTCCCCTAGAGAAGCTGGCTTATTGCTGAAGGCAGTCTCCTCAGTTGATTGTAGATGTGATTAGCCATAGACATCATCAATTTACTGATGATTGATAACTGTGAAATATCCTCATAGTAGCAATCAATCTAATGCTTTTTTTAAAACTTTTTTTATTAATTAAAAAAATTAACAAACAAAACATTAAGATATCATTCCATTCTACATATACAATCAGTAATTCTTAATATCATCACAGTTGCATATTCATCATTTCTTAGAACATTTGCATCAATTTAGAAAAAGAAATAAAAAGACAACAGAAAAAGAAATAAAACGATAATAGAGAAAAAAAGATTATACATACCATACCCCTTACCCCACTCTTTCATTTACCACTAGCATTTCAAACTAAATTTATTTTAACATTTGTTCCCCCTATTATTTATTTTTATTCCATATGTTCTACTCTTCTGTTGATATAGTAGCTAAAAGGAGCATCAGACACAAGGTTTTCACATTCACAGAGTCTCATTGTGAAAGCTATATCATTGTTCAATCATCATCAAGAAACATGGCTACTG
>PVIY010046211.1:0-18587 GCA_004026745.1 Myrmecophaga tridactyla | reverse complement strand
GTAGCTTGTACCTTTTAAGGAATTTATTTCATCAAAATTATTGAATTAGTTGGCATAAGGTTGTACATTATGGTCTTCGTCATTATTTTCCTTTTAATATCTGTGGAATATAGTGATTTCATCTGCCTTATTTTTTATATTAGTAATTTGTGGCTTCTGTCTAATTTTTCCTACTGAATCTGATCTGAGGATTATAAGTACCACTGACCTTCTCAAAGAGCCATTTTTGGTTTCATTGATTTTCTCTGCTTTTTTTTTTATTCCATTATTTTAAATTTGGTTTTTATTATTTCCTTCAACTTTGAATTACATTTGCCCTTTTACATCTAGCTATATGAGATGGAAGCAGAAATCATTGATTTGAGACTTCCATTCATTTCTAATTTGGATATTTAGTGCCATAAATTTCCTCCTAAGATGTGCGATGCTATGTTTTCATTTTCATGCAGTTCAAAATACTTTCTAATTTATTTTTGATTTCTTCTTTGACCTATAGGTTATTTAGAAGTATACTATTTAATTTCCAAAATTTTGGAGATCTTCCAAAGGTCTTTCTGTTACTGATTTTTAATTTAATTCTATTTTGGTCAGAGCACATACTTTGTACGGTTTGAGTCTTTTTAAATTGAGATTTGTTTTATGACCCAGAATATAGTCTATCTTGTAATTATTCCTAAGTACTTAAAAGAATGTGTAGTCTGCTGTTGTTGGGTAGAGTTTTCTGTAGCTGTCAATTAGGTCAAATTGGTTGATGGTCCTGTTGAAATCTTTAGCCTTACTTATTTTCTGTCTACTTATTCTATCAATTATTGAGAGAAGGATATTGGAATCTACACCACTTTGCCTATTTTTCCTTATAGTTCTATTTGGTTTTGCTCCATGTATTTTGATGCTTTCTTATTAGGTACATAAACATATATTATGATTATATCCTATTTATGAATTGACCCCTTTATCATTGATAAATGGCCTTCTTGGCTCTGGTATCTACTTTGATGTTAATAAAGTCACTCCAACTTTCTTTTGATTAGTGTTATGATGACATATCTTTTCCCATCTTTATACTTAGCCTATTTGTCTTTATATTTAAATTGTAGTTTTTAGGCAGCATTAGGTTGGACCTCGCTTTTGTTTTTTTATCCTGACATTATTTTCCCTTTAATTGTAGTATTTATACCATTTATATTTAATGTGACTACTGATATGGTTATGTTGAAATTTTTCATCTTGATATTTGTTTACTATTTGTTCTCTCTGTTCCCTATTCCATTTCCACCCATTTTCTGCCTACATTTGGATTAATGGTGTATTATTTTGTGATTAAATTTATCTCCTTTTGTTGATTAATTATTTTACTAGTCTCTTAATTTTTATTTTACTGGTTGCCTTAAGATTTAAAGTATACATCTTGTTTTATTACAGTCTACCTGGACATGATGTTCACTTTTTCACATATAGAATAAAAACTTTACAATAGTATAGTGCCATTTCTCCCCTCCAGGTGTTTGTGCCATTTTTTTTTAACATTTTATATTGTTAAGTATAACATATATACAAAGAAAAGAAAGAAAAAAGCAATGATTTTCAAAGTACACTTCAACAAATAGTTACATAACAGATTTCAGAGTTTGTTATGGGTTACCATTCCACTATTTAAGATTTTTCCTTCTGGCTGTTCCATAACAGTGTAGGCTAGAAGAAATATTCTTTTTTCTTTTTTGTGAAAAATAACATATATACAAAAAAGCAATAAATTTCAAAGCACATCACAACAATTAGTTGTAGAACAGTGTGCTGGTTTGAAATGATGTATGTACCCTAAAAAATCACGTTTTAATCCTAATCCCATTTTGTAAAGGTAACTATTTCTTCTAATCCCTATTCAGCATTGTATGTTTGAAGCTGTAATTAGATCATCTCCCTGGAGATGTGACATAATCGAGAGTGGTTGTTAAACTGGATTAGGTGACAACATGTCTCCACCCATTCGGGTGGGTCTTTATTAGTTTCTGAAGTCCTATAAAAGAGGAACCATTTTGGAGAATGAGAGATTCAGAGAGAGCAGAGAAGAATGACACAGCCACAAGAAGCAGAGTCCACTAGTCAGTGACCTTTGAAGATGAAGAAAGAAAATGCCTCCCGGGGAGCTTCATGACACAGGAAGCCAGGAGAAGAAGCTAGCAGACGACACTGTGTTCACCACGTGCCTTTCCAGATGAAAGAGGAATCCTGACTGTGTTTGCTAAGTGCCTTTCCAGATGAGAGAGAAATTCTGACTGTGTTCGCCATGTGCCCTTCCACTTGAGAGAGAAACCCTGAACTTCATCGGCCTTCTTGAACCAAGGTATCTTTCCCTGGATGCCTTTGATTGGACATTTCTATAGACTTGTTGTAATTGGGACATTTTTTAAAGCCATTCTGTTTCTAGTATATTGCATTGCAGCAGCTAGCAAACTAGAACAAACAGATTTCAGAGTTTGGTATGGACAACCATTCCACATTTTTAGGTTTTTACTTCTAGCTGCTCTAAAATACTGGAGACTAACAGAAATATCAGTATAATGATTCAACAATCATACTCATTTGTTTAAACCGCACCTTCTCTGCATAGCCCCACAATCACTTTTGATCTTTCCTCTACTATTTAGGAGTATTTGGGCTATGCCCATTCTAACTTTTTCATGTAGGAAGGGGCTGTCGATAATATGGGATGGGGGATGGGACTAGTTGATGTTCTGGAGAGGCTGGCTCCACTGCATTTTAGGATTTATCTGGTCCAGGGACCCATCTGGAGGTTGTTGGTTTCTGGAAAGTTACCCTAGTCCATGGAACCTTTGTAGAATCTTATATAATGCCCTCGGTGTTCTTTAGGATTGGCTGCAATCGTTTTGGTTGGGGATTTTGCAAGTCATGGTAGTTAGCATTGTCTAACTGAAGCTTGTATAAGGGTGACCTCTGGAGTAGCTTCTCGACTCTATTTGAACTCTCTCAGCCACTGATACCTTATTTGTTATACTTCTTTTCCCCTTTTAGGTCAGGATGGCATTGTTGATCTCACAGTGCCAGAGCCAGACTCCTCCCTGAGAATCATCCCCCAGACTGTCAGGGAATTTCACCCCTGGATGTCATGTCCCCATAGAGGGGAGGGCAATGATATCTCTTGCACAGTTGAACTTAGAGAGAGTGTGCCATTGTTTTTTAGACATGTTATAACCTCTACACTTGTTCATTTGTTTAGTCAATTAACTTTTAAAGAGATTTAAATAATTTAAAAATCTGACACATTTACCCATGTAGTTACCATTTTTGGTGCTCTTCTTTCCAGTAGAATCAACGGACATCATTTTCCTTTTTTTGAAAAGTTCATTTACCATTTTGTATAGTACAGTATGTTACTGATGAACACTTTATGTTTATATGTTTGAAAACAATCCTCATTTTGTCTTTGTTTTTGAAAGCTATTTTTTGCAGCTTATAGAATTCTAGTTTGGGAATTATTTTCTTTCAGTACTTTAAAGACATTGATTCAGTATATTTTGCCTGCGTTTTTTTCCAACAAGAAATCTGCTTTCATTCCTAACTTGTTCTTTTGTATATAGAAAAGGAAATATAAATGTAAACATAAATATAGTCTCTTTTCTTTTTTTGTCCCCTTCTCTCTTTCCTTTCCTCCAAGGACTCCAAATAACATAGATTAGATGGCTTCAATGATTCTGCTCTACTTATATATTTTAATTTTTTTGGTCAACAGCTACCTTTATTTGGATCACTCACAAGACGGATGATACTACCAACAATTAGACCAATACAGCTGTGAAAGAGAAACATACAAAAATAAAGGGAATCGACTAGGATCAGTTTCTACCATTTTCCATGTGTTCACAGGTCATTTTATTAAGGCTGGCCTTAAATACAAATTTAGAGATAGCTAGTGGAGCACAGGGATTAATATAACAATCCTGTGCATAAACTCTGGGTTTTCCATGTCCAGTTGGTCCTCCTCATCCCCTTCCATTGAGAATCAGAGGGGAGGGATGATTAAGCAACATGAAGTTAGCCATTAGGAAGCGCACTTCTAGATCAGGTTTGAAACAGGACTTCACAGTAAAGGGACTTATAAATCAGGTGGTCTCTAAATATAGAAGTTTGCCTATAAATCAGGTGGTCTCTAAATATAGAAGTTTGCCTAGGTTTTGGAAATAGGAGGATGACAAGGTGACTTTTAAAAATCTCTATTCCTGGGATGACTTACATAAGCCAGATAAAAACATACCTTTCAGTTTGACCCATTTCTCAATGGGTCTCTCTTTTGTCAAATGTTTTCTTCTTTGCCCCGTGTGGGGTGTAGGCAAAGGATGAGAAAACATAATTTAATTTTGGAATGAATATTCAATAGGCACAATGTCAAATTTTAGTGTGAAATATACCAATATTTAACTTGCTGATTAGTGATATGCTATAGAGAATTATGTGTCAAGATGTGTTAGTCAGGGTTCTCTAAAAAACAGAACAAACAGGAGAGGTCTGTAAATATGAGATTTATAAAGTTATCTCATGCAACTGTGAGAATGGAAGAGTCCAAAATTTGTAAGGCAGGCTGTAGAGCTCCAATAAAGAGTCTGGATGAACTCCAAGGAGAGGCTTGCTGGCTGAAGAAGCAGTGAGTCTCTCTTCTTCTCTAAAAGCCTTCAACTGATTGGATCATCTGGTTATGGGAGATATGCCTTAGTTGATTGCAGATGTAATCAGTCACAGATAGAATCAACTGACTGATGATTTAATATACTAGATTCCCATTTATTAATCAGCCATGAAATTTCTTCACAGTAATGGTCAGGCCAGTGCTTGCCTGACCAAACAACTGGGCATAATCATTTGGCCAAGTTGACATCAGAACCTAACCATTACACAAAGGTTTAGTCCATATATATTATGGGTCAAATGACTCATGAAGGTGATGTTTCTTGAAAGTTTTTCCTGTTTCTGGTCTGGTCTTGCTCTCAGTAATCTTGAAATGGAATATGGGTGCATAATGAGGTATTGGGCATCACTGCCCTACAACTCATCCCTCTGGTGATTGTATCATTCAGTCCAGTGTCCTTTGAAGTTAAGAGTTTGGCTTGGCTCTTGTCAGTGTCTTGCTCTTATGCATTGTTGCTGATGTGTTTCAAATACTGCTGAAGTCATGTGTACTAAGTATTTGTCCAGAAAGCTGCTTATGGGTGTTTTTTCCTCTGGACCAGTGGTTAGTGTTTGTTTCCCTCATTTTTTCTTTTTTCTCCTCAACTAGTAGTATGGGTTCCACAACATGAAGAGAAGAAGCATGAGCAGAATGAGAAAGTCAGAATCATAGACAGAAATGAGCTTTAGTTTTTCATGAGAATATTAGGTCCTTGTCCTTTGAAACCACTGGCTTTTGGAGAACTTCCTAAATAAAAATTTGAAAAGAATTAGAATTTAAGTTGTTATGTTGTAAATGGAATAGACGATCTCAGGAGTGTGAATCTACTTGCAGTCCCCTTTGAAGAAGGCATATGTTGTGATGGGAAAGAATGGTAGCTAAAACACAAGCTCACATAATAGGATAGACTTAACCCACATTGGAGGATCCTGTAGCAGAGGCTCTTTGAACTCCTTAGCATATAAATTCAGCAGGTTTCTGAGCTCTACTGGGCAGAGTTTGCATGGCAGCACAATCTGCTCATCCAAAAACAGGGTGATGGGGTTGTGCGGGAAGAAGTCAAAGCCCAGCAGCCACTCTAGGCCATGCCTGAAGTCCAGTGCCCTCACTATCCATTGGATAGTCTGGGCAAGAACTGAGGCTATGCTTGCTGGGACTTACCAATATGGGAAGAGGTATTTATTTATTTATTTATTTATTTATTTTTTGTTTCTTTTTAGAGCTAGAATTTTTGATATTCTGTTTCTCTGTGTTTCATTTTGGATAGTTTCTATTGCTATATATTCAAGTTTACTAATCTTTTCTTCTGCCGTATCTTAAGCACATTCAACATATTTTTTTTTCATTTAAGATATTGTTTTCATTTCTACAAATTAAATTATACACATTACAAACATATAATCTGATATACACAAATATATGCAATTTACATATATATTTGTATCTTTCGTGTATTTACTTAACATCTGGTAAAATGAAATGAACCTAAAATAACTGTCTTAATATCTATAAATGACAGCCAATTATACCATTGCTGTCCTTCTGAGTCAGTTTCAACAGACTGCATTTTTTCTTCTCATTATGATCTGTATTTTCCTACTTCTTTGCAAACCTGATGATTTTTTTTTATTGGATGCTAAGCAATGTGGATTTTACCATTTTGGATGTTGAATATTTTTGTATTCTACAGGTATTCTTGAGCTTTGTTCTGGAATGCAATGAGGTAATTTGGAAAGAGTTTTATCCTTTTGAGTCTTTGCTAGGAGGAGTGAGTTATTCCCCACTATTGAGTTTGGAGTCTTCTGTATACTCTATCTAGGGCTCCATGAATCATGAGGATTTTCACTTTGGCTCATGGGAACAGGTGCTGTTACTGGCCCTGTGTGAATGCCTCAGACCGTTACCACTAATCCTTTCAGGTGATTCCTTCCCTGGCCTTAGGTAGCTGCCTTACACAAATGCATTGATCAGTTCTTAGCTGAATATTAAAAGAGGACCATTTGCAGATCTCTGGAGCTCTCACCATTCTAACTAGTCCCCTTGCTCTCTCTGAACTCTCAGTTCTGTCTCTTCAGCTTCTCAACTCTGATGGGTCCTTATTGGGTTCCTCTTTCTTGTACTGCAAGCTTAAGAAATTCTCTCAAGGCAGTTCACTGGGGTAAGTGTAGGACTCATGTTGTTTGTGTTCCATTTAACAGGGTCCACTGCTCTTCACACCTTGATATCCAGTATATTGAAAACCATTATTTCATACATTTTTTTTTTTTGGCTCTTTCAGGCAGGTAGGTAAACACAGTTTGCCTTAAATAGGAAAGTTATGGGATTTTTTTCTCTTCTTCATTGAGATGCTCTAGGCAGTTACTGGATTTGAAGACTGGGTCTCAAGATGAGATATGTGGAGCAGAATCTGTAGCCTGAGGTGTTACCAAACTTGTTAACCTTCAAGCCTGTGGGCATGCAAAATAGATTTTCTTATTTTAAAAGATTTTGAGGGTGTTTATTATATTGTAGCAGTAGCTAACCAGTCATTTTTTTTCCCTAGAAACCTATTTCATCCACAAAAAATTCAAAACTTATAATGAAAATAAATGAAACAAAATAAAACGCAAATATAGGCTTTCATTTATTAAGGGTTATCTTAGTTTTTCTGGGCTGCTATAACAAAGTACCAAATACTAGTTGGCTTAAGCAACAGGAATTTATCATCTCACAGTTTTGGAGGCTAGAAGTTCAGAATCAAGGTGTCAACAGGGCCATACGTTCTCTGAAGTCTGTAGCATTCTGGTGGTAGCTTCTGGGAATCTGTAGCTTAATCGCTGCTTCTGTCACATGGCTATCTCTCTCACAGTTTGTCTCCTCTTGACTGTGCCCAAATGTCTTCTGCTTATAAGGAAACCAGCCATATTGTATTAAAGCACATCTAACTCAGTTTAGCCTCAGCCTATCTTATAACATCCTCAAATATCATATTTACATGTGTGAAGTCTATAGCATTCTGGTGGTAGCTTCTGGGAATCTACAGCTTAATCTCTGTTTCTGTCACATGGCTATCTCTCTCACAGTTTCTCTCCTCTTGACTATGCCCAAATGCCTTCTGCTTATAAGGAAACTAGTCATATTGGATTAAAGCACATCTAACTCAGTTTAGCCTCAGCCTATCTTATAACATCCTCAAATATCATATTTACATGTGTGTTCACATTCACAGGACAGGGGTTAAGGTTTGAGCATGTCTTTTTGGAGGATAGGATTCAATTGACAACAGGACTGAAATGACAAAGTATTAGCGATTAGCTATAAAATGACCCAGAGTGGAGAGAAAGAATAGGGTGTGGGTAGGATACATATGAAAAAAGATTGGCCACATTTGGATAATTATTGAAGCTGGGCAAAACTTGGTGGTTTCTCATATTATTCTTGCCATATTTATATGTTTGAAATTTTTAGAACATTTAAAAAGTATTTTTTCTATAAACATTTGAAAGGTAGTGAAATCAAACACTGAATTAGATAATTATGCCTTAAATATTACCTGGTAGAGATTCTTCTGAATGAGTTAGTCTTGCTGAGATAGCCCTTGAAATATGGATCCAGTGAAGTTTGGACTGAAGATTCCTTCTTTTTCAAGCAAATATATTGCAAGCACAGATATTCTTCATTGCTCTAAAGGTCTTTGACCTCTGTTCAAACTTGAGCCATTTATCTTGGAAACTTTCTTTGCTTATTTAATGCTCATGAAAGACTGCAAAAGTTCTGCATGATTAATTCTGGTGGAGTGGAAATCTCCTTGGATATTCTTCTTCAGCTTCATTATTGCATTACTCTAGGTGTAGCTGCAGACTGAAATAGCTGAATTGTGCTGATCTCCCACTTTAATTGTGCCATTAGAGTTGCAGGTTAACTTGGGGGCTCTTCATTGGCTCTGGTATATAGAAAGTTGGCTATTACTATGAAAGAGCCTTATTTGTGATAAAAGTGGTAATGAATATAAAGAAACATAGTGCTATGACTCTGACTTCATAAACTCTGCAGGAAATGGAAATCTCTATACTTTCTATAAATGAACTTTATTTCTCTTTTAAGCCCCCATTTCATATGAACTCAGTCCCATTTTGTTAGGATTTTTCTCCCTTTTCTCTGAATAATATTAAGTTTCTCGGGAGAATATTTGGTGCCAAGATGTGAGGTGCTGTCAGAATCAGTTCTTTTTATTAGCATGTATTCATGCTTCATGGTCCTTTCTGTGTGGGTGGAGGCTCTCATTAGGTCCATTGTCTTTCTTGACCATTTTCTCTTGGTAACTGGAAAAAGAGTCTATTCCTACATCATTTTGGGCTGTGGAAAACTATTTCCATGCTTGCCTCAGATATTTGATCCTGCCTTTATCATGCCATTCTGTGACATGAGAAATCTCTACCTCTCTCAGTCCTGATTTCCTAGATTCCCACGTCATAATTTCTTCAGTTATCATACCATGCTTCAGGGACTTCAAGGTTTTGTCATTCCCTCTGGCTCTTTCTGGGGATAAGCTCAAGGATATTACAGTTGAAGATAGAAGGATCCATCAGTATACAAGTACTCATTTTTTCATCTCCTGACTCAATTTCCTCTTTCTCAGTCAAGAGGGCTATTTTCCAGTTTGGAGCATGAAAAACTTTGCCCTGCTTATTATCCCAAGTCTATAAATTTATGCTGATGTCTGGGTTTTTGAAACACCAAACCCAAGAATTTGACTCCTTAGTTATCTGTTTGTACTTATTACCTCTTCCATGAGATAAGACAGAATATTTGATTATTTTGGGGGGGTAGATTGGGAGATGTATGGATAAATAGAAAAGCCCTAGAGTGCAGCTGAGCAAGCACTGGAAGAAAAATCTTTTAAAAATATTTAATGAGGTTTTAAAAGTGTGTGCGTGTGTGTGTGTGTGCGTGGGGTGCTGGTGGTGGTGGTGGGGGGAGGATATAGTAAAAATTGGGGAACCACAAGATAAGTTAGGGGTCTCTTCTATAGTAATCTTATAACAAAATTACTTTTCCCAAACTTCTTCTCTGTTGTTTTTGTCTAGGAATAACCATTTCTTTTATCTCACGTCCATTAACCTCCAATGCTCCATTTTCTCCTGTTTTCTCAAAATTCAGTTTAAACCCCTCTTACTCAAATATATATTACTTGCTAAATATTTTCCTCCAACTTTTTTGGAATACACATTTCATTAGTTGGCAGGAGACAATTATTCTGGTTTTACAAGTCCTGACTTTTGACATTATTGCATCATTTCCTTCATTTTTTTTTAACTTCCAAGTACACATTTTCATTTGGGAATAGACTAAGTATATCAAAAAGATTAAATAACACCTCTATAGTTCTCAAATCTTTAAGTTACTGTCCAGAACTTCAAGCTATCCAGTGACATTTCCTAAAATTCTCTTAGAATTTCTAAGATTCATTTTTAAATTATTCATAGTGGGAAATTGATAAGTCTCAGAAGGTTGTGGCTCAAGTTTCAGATAGTGAAGGATGTGGAGCTGCATTGGAGATGTGGGGTGAGTTTATTATTCTTCCAATGAATGCAGTTTTGACTAGACACTAAAACTTGGTTCTGACTTACTATTTCCAATGAGGATATTAATTTTTAAAGACATATTTAGATTTAAATGGAATAATTCAATAAATATTTATTGTGCTATTAGTGTCTTTTAGAATGTTTTTTTTTAAACTGTAATTCTGCACTAGCATTACTTGAAAAGGTTAAAAAAGTATTTCCTAAGCTTGCCCTCAAAATTTCTGATTCAGTTGTGGGGTAGGTCTTGTACATTGGTATTAAAAACAAATAAACACAGAATAAAACAGACAAAAATTTACTAGGCGATTCTGATGAGTATTCAGCACTAAGAACCACATGGTTCTCGTTCTTGAAAAGTTACAGACAGGATACAGACAATTGGCAGATATGCCAGTATTTTTGGAAAGGTGTAATGAGGAAAGGAAGAAGGGATGCTGTGGGAGGCACCTGGGAGAGTCCACTTACCCAACCTGGGGTCTGGTAGGATGATGCATGAAACTGGATTTCAATATTTCTGAAAACTTGACTTGGTAAAAATAGGGAAAACTGCTATTTTAAAAGCTACTGATAGTTGTTTTCCCCTGTTCTTCTAGAGTCGAAGCTAGAAGTTCAAATTTAAAGACACATTGCTTCAGGTGCTTTCAGGAGAATAAAAAAGTACTTTAGTGGGACATTTGGTTATGCAAAGGTAAGCCCAAGAATCTGTTCTGGAATGGATAGTTTAAGACAGTGAAGGGGTGAATTTTATATAACGCTGTAACAATTTTGCTTTTTTTTTTTAAAAAGAGGCTTATCCTCAGCAGATTATTAAGACCACTGGGATGTGGGCAAGAGAGGGGAGATAAGTAGAAAACTTTTTTTTCTCCCCCTCTCCTGACCACAATTCAGAGGAAGCACTGGATTCTAGGTGAGAGAGAAACTCAAAGCTCCTTTTTGATGAAAGGTCATGGCTTCTGGGCTCTAAGGGCATTGATATATTCAGTTTTTAAATGTTCTTTTTTAAGTTGCTATTTACTTGGCTATACTTAAAAATGTTACATAGGATATCTTCTTTTGAAGAACAGTTCAATATCTTAATTTTGTATAAGTTCGTGATTTCTATGTCATATTATACATACCTTGCACTGCATTAGGAGCTAGCTATTCATTATTAGCAAGATAGACAATTTCCCTGCCTTCATGGACTTACAATGTTATAGAGAATATAGTCAAATAAATAAGTAATTGGAATAGACCACAAGTACTGTGGTGAACAAAAGGTAGTAGGATGAAGTGGTAGCACAGAAATGGAATGTATGGGTTCAGGAAGCTTCTTAGAAAATGTCACATATAGCCGGTGAGTTAGAGATAGCCAGGTGAACTCGGGATGCCGGCACCATCTCCTGTCAGGGGAAATAGCATGGTCAAAAGTCTAGAAACAAGAGATAGCATAGTCTTTGAGAAACTGAAGGTGGTTCAGTATGGCTGGAACAGAGAGCAAGGTGAAGATGGAGACTTCCATCTTTACCAAAAGACTGGGTAAGAAGGGCTCTTATGGATAGTATGGTAAGCATTGTTAAAGAGTTTATCCTCACAGTGAGAGCAAACAGAATCACTAAAGAATTTTAAATGAAGATGGGGACATAAAATATTTTTGTGCTTTTTAAAAATAACTTTGATTATAGGGCATGGATAGAGGCAGGAGGACCAAATATTCTGAGTTTCTAAAGCCCTTTGGAGGTAAAGCCAAGATAAAGTGAGCATTATTGTCATGCTAGTGATTCACTACTGACTTTTATTTTAAGATAACTTTAAACATGGAGGACAGCTGTATATCTTAGCTGGTTTCAGCATTTGATAACACTTCCCTGTTCGAGTTGGGCTGAAGCCCTCACTAATAGTTTTTAAGCAAATGTTCTCTTCATAGTACAATTGAATGGCTCATTCTATATGGGTCAGCTGGCTATGTATATGACTTCTTCAAGGGCCTGGTCCTGATTTGTCTTCTTCTGACACACAGCCAGAATCTAGTTGCAGTATATTCTTAAATGTACTGCCCTCACTTATGGCTAGCTCATTAGAAGAAGAAATGGGAACAAAGGGCCTCCCAGCTGTTGCTTTGTGTGTAAAGAGCAGCATCTATCCTCTTTCTCACCATTAGATAGATGTACATTAATGCTTACTCTCAAGCCTCTGAACGCCAGAATCATTTTTATCTTTTGGAATATTCCAAAAGGAGAACAGATACTGTCCACTTCCAATTAATTGTAAGATGGATGAAGAATCAGGGTTAGGAGAAATACAAAAAAATTTTATTTAGAATGCTACAATTACAAAAATGTCTGTATTAGATAGGGTTCTCTAGAGAAACTGAATCAACAAGAAATATTCATAAATATAAAATTTATAAAAGTGTCTCATGTAACTGTGGGAATGTAGAGTCCAAAATCTGTAGGGCAGGCTGTGAAGCTGACAATTCTGATGGAGGGTCTGAATGAACTCCACAGGAGAGGCTCACCAGCTGAAGCAGGAAGACAGCCTGTCTCTTCTGAATCCTCCTTAAAAGGCTTCTAGAGATTAGATTACGTATTACTCATTGCAAAAGACACACCCCTTGGCTGATTACAAATGGAATCAGCTGTGGATGCAGCCAACGTGATCATGATTTAATTCTATGAAATGTCCTCATAGCAACAGACAGGTCAACACTTGCCCAACCAGACAGACAGGTACCACCACTTGACCAAGTTGACACATGAACCTGACCGTGACGGTCCATCCTTTGTCAACTTGGAAGCTATATACATCACCTTAAACCATACCTGATTTCTAAATAAAAAACAATAAATGCATATTTTTCCTTTCACCTAACAATATTCAACTGTCCTGCATATAACTGGAAACACATTAAATCTCTCCAGAATAGGGTGCAAGTCTGTTCTAGTTTGCTAGCTGCAGTAATGCAATATACCAGAAACAGAATGGCTTTTAAAAAGGGGAATTTAATAAGTTGCTAGGTTACAGTTCTAAAGCCGAGAAAATGTCCCAGTTAAAACAAGTCTATAGAAATGTCCAATCTAAGGCATCCAGGGAAAGATACCTTGATTCAAGAAGGCTGATGAGGTTCAGAGTTTCTCTCTCATCTGGAAAGGCACACTGTGAACACGGTCAGGGTTCCTCTCTCAGCTGGAAGGGCACATGGTGAATACAGTGTCATCTGCTAGCTTTCTCTCCTGGCTTCCTGTTTCATGAAGCTCTCTGGGAGGCATTTTCTTTCTTCATCTCCAAAGGTCACTGGCTGGTGGACTCTGCTTCTTGTAGCTATGTCATTTTGCTCTGCTCTCTCTGAATCTCTCATTCTCCAAAATGTTTCCTCTTTTATAGGACTTCAGAAACTAATCAAAACCCACCCAAATGGGTGGAGACACATCTCCCCTAATTTAGTTTAGCAACCACTCTTGATTAGGTTACATCTCCAGGGAGATGATCTAATTACATACAGTATTGAATAGGGATTATTCTGCCTCTATGAAATGGGATTTTGAGTAACACATGGCTTTTCTAGGGTACATACATCATTTCAAACCAGCACATTCCACCCTCTGGACTCTAAAAAAGACATGTGTTCCCCATATAAAAAATACATTCATTCCATAACAATATCAGAAATCCTTAAACCATTTCAGTAGCAATACAAATGAAATACAAGGTTAAAACCAGTACAAAATCTCAAAGCTAGTTACAAGCATGGTCTGTCCTAAGGCAAAATTCTCCTCTGTCTCTGGATCTTTGAGAACTCATAACAAGTTATTTGCTGCCAACATACAAAGGAGGAACAGTCATGGGATACATATATCCATTTCCATAGGGAGGAAAGAACACAGGGGTTACTGAACCCAAGCAGTCTCAAAAACCTGCAGGACAAACTCCATAGATTTCAAAGTTTGAGAGTCATTTATCTTTGGGGCTTTTGAAAGTGGCAGTCCCACCCTTTCCAAGGGCCTATGCAGTGGCTTGCCTCTCTTTGAATGCAACCTTGGGGGACTTTGGGGAGACTACCTTTCTCTTGGCTCGACCCTCTCCAAGCATTGGGGCTGCACCTGAGCTTTTTGCCATCTTTGGGGCACACATTCAACCCCTCCATGTGGTGTCAGCCAGGCTCTCCCCAAACCCCAAGGACTGTGCTTCACCCTCTCCAAAGCCTGAGGCAGCATGACTCTTCCACTGCAACAAGGTGGAAGGCCCATCCTCTGCCTTCAGGACAAACTCATCCTCTCCATGTGCTTGGGTGGGTCTGCTCTTCTGGCTCGAGGCCTCTTGACTTCAGACCCCAGCCTCCATGGTTTTGCCTCTGAAGCTATTTTTCCTCCAATGTGTCCCTTCTCTGAACCCCCAGGTCCAGACTGGCAGTGACTCTGTTTATACAGGTCCCATAGCACTCTCGTTGGCTTTCTATGCAGTAGCCTCAGATCATGCCCATCAGATATAAGGAGTTTCCACAAATTCTTCCTGGATAACTCCATGTCCGATCCTGGCTTTCTCTGAAATGGCTGACTGGCTCTACATCTGGTCAAGTCCTCATGTGGGGCACTGTTCTCTGGTGTCTCCCTTCCTGGAGGCCCAGAATTTTCCAGAACTTCAATTTTTGGTTTCTTTGTATCCCAGAGTTCAGTTCTCAGCTTATCTCTTTCCTGTTGCATTTCACTATAAGCTGTGAGGAGAAACCAGGCTGCACTCTCCACATTTAATTTGGGGATCTCTTCTGCTAAATACCCAAGTTCATGGCTTTTAAAATCTGTCTTGCAGCCAAAGCCACTAGTCAACTTTGCCAGATTATCTGCCATTTTAAAACAAGGTCGCCTTCCTTCCAGTCTGCAATAGCACATGCCTCATTTCTGTCTAGAGCCTAATCAGAGGTATCTTTAGAGTCCATGTTCCTACCAACAGTCTCTTCAAAGCATTCTAGGCCTTCTCTATTGGTCTTCTCACAGCTCCTTCAGATTATTTCCCCTATCCATTTGAAAAGCTGTTCCAACATGTTTGGTGTTTGCAAACCGCAGCAGCAGCACCCCACTCTCCAGTACCAAAATCTGTTCTAGTTTGCTAGCTGCCAGAATGCAATATATCAGAAACAGAATGGCTTTTAAAAAGGGGAATTTAAAAAGCTACTTGTTTACAGTTCTAAGGCTGAGAAAATGTCCCAATTAAAACAAGTCTATAGAAATGTCCAATCTAAGACACCCAGGGAAAGATACCTTGGTTCAGGAAGACCGATGACGTTCAATGTTTCCCTCTCAGCTGGAAGGGCACATGGCAAACATCGCAGCATCTTCTGGCTTTCTCATGGCTCTACAAAAAGGGACTCTCTCCAAAATGTTTCCTCTTTTAAAGGATTCCAGTAAGCAACTCCTTCAATGACTGGAGACACACCTCCATGGAAATCATCTAATCAAAAGTTACCACCCACAATTGGGTGGGTCACATCTCCATGGGAACAATCAAAATGCTCCCACCCAGCAAAATTGCATGAGGATTAAAGGACATGGCTTTTCTGGGGTCTACCATAGATTCAAACCAGCACAAAGTCCTTAGGTAATATTCATTCTTAAACTTGATATCTTACAACTTAAATAGTATTACATACACAAAACAGCATTATAATCCTCATTTCTGTAACTGATCACATGGTCGTAGTTCATATTTATCACTACCTTCTTCTACTACCCATTCCATATTCCCTTTACCCTCAGCAAGCACTTCAGCTGGCTATGGTTCTTTGCCTGGTAGGATGACCCAAACCTTCATTCCTGAAGTTTCAGAGCCATTGTAGGTCCTGCCTGGATTGGGTTGTTGCAGTTTTCCACTGATTTTAATCACAGGGCATAGTAGTACTAAAAGACACCCTAGGGATCTCCTGTATTCCAGAAAAACTCTTCTTTTTATCTCCCCCTGATAGTCAGGGTCAATCACCCCAGCCAATGTAATCACCTTCTTGGGTTGTTGATCCAGGGGCATGAGTAACCCAAAGTGAGCAGGTGGCAGTCTTAGATTCCAGTTCAATGGAATCATTGTTGTTTCTCCTGATAGAAGCACTCCCCCTTTGGAACTAAAACTTGTAGACCAGGATTGCTCAGGGTGGCAGGGACAGAAAGCAAAAATTTTCCTAGTGGATCCCTAGGGGTAATAGTGAGTGGTGCCACTCCCATTTCCACCCTTTGGTTCCTGAACCCATGGATCCTGGCTATGGGAGAAATAGCACCGTACAGTGAATGCTGAATCAGAGCCTACACAGATTCCTGGAGAACATTACCCCAGCCTTTCAAGGTATTGTCACCTAGTTGGCAATGTGATTGAGTTTTCAAAAGGCCATTCCACCATTCTATCAATCCAGCTGCTTCTGGATGATGGGGAACATGGTAAGACCAGACAATTCCATGAGCATGTGCCCATTCCCACACTTCATTTGCTGTGAAGTATTTTCCTTGATCAGAAGCAATGCTGTGTGGAACATCATGATGATGGATAAGGCATTCTGTAAGCCCATGGATGGTAGCTTTGTTGGAAGCATTGTGTGCAGGGAAGCAAACCAATATCCAGAGTATGTGTCTATTCCAGTTAGAACAAATCGCTGCCCCTTCCATGAAGGGAGTGGTCCAATGTAATCCACCTGCCACCGTGTAGCTGCCTTGTCAACTCAAGGAATGGTACCATATGAGGGGCTGAGTATGTTTCTCTGCTGCTGGCAGATTCAGCACTCAGCAGTGTCTGTAGCCAGCTCAGCCTTGGTGACTGGAAATCCATGTTGCTTAGCCCATGTATAACTTCCACCCCTCCCGCCATGACCACTTTTTCATGCCCCATTGGGCAATGACAGGAGTTGTTGGGGAAAGAGGCTGACTGGTATCCACAGAATGGGTCATCTTAGCCACTTGATTATTAAAACCTTCCTCTGCAGAAGTCACCCTCTGGTGTGCATTCATATGGGATGCAAATATCTTCTTGTTTTTAACCCACTCAGAAAGTTCTATGCACATACCTCTTCCCCAGACCTCTTTGTCACCAATTTTCCAATTATGGTCTTTCCAAGTCCCTGACCATCCAGCCAAACCATTAGCAAGAGCCCATGAGTCAGTATCTACCCACTAGGAGGATTTCCCCTCACCACTGTCCTTCGAGGACACCCCAGAAAAGGGTTGCAGTGCTGCAGCTGTTCATTTTTGGGTGTTACCTGCATATTGTGCTGAACCATCTGTAAACCAGGCCTGAGTTTTCTCTTTCTCAGTCAATTCATTGTAAGGAGCTCCCCAAGAGACCATAGCTCTGGTCTGGGAAAGAGAAGGTAATGTGGCAGGAGTGGAGATCATGGGCATTTCAGCCACTTCCTCTTGTAACTTACTTATGCCTTTGGGACCTGCTCTGGCCCTATCTGATATTTCCATTTTATGATGGAGTGCTGTTGCACATGCCCAACTTTATGGCTTAGTGGGTCAGACAACACCCAGCTCATGATAAGCAACTCAGGTCTCATGGTAACGTGGTGGCCCATGGTTAAGTGTTCAGTGTCTACTAAGGCCCAGCAGTAGACCAAAAGTTGTTTCTCAAAAGGAGAGTAGTTATCTGCAGCAGATGGTAAGGTTTTCCTCCAAAATCCTAAGGGTCTGCATTGTGATTCTCCCATAGGGGCCTGCCAAAGAGTCCAAACAGTGTCTCTATTTGCCACTGACACTTCCAGCACCACTGGATCTGCTGGGTCATTTGGTCCAAGTGGCAGAGCAGCTTGTACAGCAGCCTGGACCTGTCACAGAACCTCTTCTTGGTCAGGTCCCCACTCAAAATTCGCAGCTTTTCCGCTCACTCTATCTAATGGGATGGAGTAGCATACCCAAATGAGGAATATGTTGTCACCAAAATCCAAAGAGACCAACTTTGGCATTGTGCCTCTTTTTTGGTCATAGGAGGGGCCAGATGCAGCACCTTATCCTTCACCTTAGAAGGGATATCTCAACATGCCCCACACAACTGGACACCTAGAAATTTCACTGAGGTAGAAGGCCCCTGTATTTTTGTTGGATTTATCTCCCATTCTCTGACGCACAAATACCTTACCAGTAAGTCTAGAGTAGTTGCTACTTCTTGCTCACTAGGTCCAATCAACATGATATCATCAATATAATGGACCAGTGTGATGTCTTGTGGGAGGGAGAAATGAGCAAGTTCCCTGTGGACGAGATTATGACATAGGGCTGGAGAGTTAATATACCCCTGAGGTAGGGCAATGAAAGTACATTGCTGGGCGGCTGCCATGGCTCAGCAGGCAGAGCTCCGACCTGCCGTGCTGGAGGTCTGGAGTTCAATCCCTGGTG
>PVIY010046210.1:0-18597 GCA_004026745.1 Myrmecophaga tridactyla | reverse complement strand
GCCCTTGGCCAGGCAGCGATTTCTTGTTGTGAATGTGACTCCTCCTCGCATTCTAAGGTGGGAATGTCTGCTCTGTCTTTAGGACAGAACTTGATTCGAAAATTTAGTCAACGGGACTAATTAATTCTGCAGACGTAGCCTCGGACATACAAGTTTTGGAATTTAAGGGAATGGGTGCAATTTGGCAAAATGGTTGGTGATGGGACAGATCTGGTTCCAGCCTTGCCTTTGTCGCATGCAGGCTGTGTGACTCTGAGCAGAAGATTTAACCATTTAAGCCTTGGTTTGCTCGTCCAGAGAACGGGAGTGTGATTAGAAACTCAGGGGGTGCCCTACGGAATCGGTGGGGGAGCATGTTTCGAGCCCAGCACTGTGGTTAGCATGCAGTCAGGACTCAGGGAGCTGTAAAGCCAAACAATTCAGATGCAGTTAGGCCGGCAGGGTACTGAGAAGCTCGAGATCTGTGCTTCTCAAATTGTAACATGCATATCAGTCCGTCAGATATATAAAAGGCAGTCTGACTCAGTGGGTCTGGGGTGGGGCCTGAGACCACATTTCCACCAGAGCAGGTGCTGCTGGGGTGTGAACTACAGGATAACAAAGCAGAAGGAGAGGCTGAAAACAAGGAGAGATTCTGGCACTGGGATGAGGCGAGTCATCAGAAGACAGGTGACCCCGTGCTTGAGTCAGGAAAGCTGGGAGAAGGATTTGTCGAGATGAGAGTGGAAAGGGAGAAACATTTTGTTGATTTAAGAAATGTTGAATTGCAAGCAATGGTGGTAAGCGATGCATACCCTGTTAGGTCCTGGAGAGGTGAGCTTCCAGCTTAGGAGCAAGGTGACGGCTGGAGAGAGATCTGGGGCTTGGTCCTGCAGAAGTGGTTGCTGAGGCCATGGGAGATTCATCTCAGAGGGTGAAGTTGGGATGTTGGAGGAACTCTTGGGTTTGCGGGAAGGCCGGGGATGACAGGAAGTAGGAAGAGCCCAGCAAAATGCTCTGGGCAGCTGGGTGGACTTGCATGGGGTGTGCTTTTGGGGGGAGCAGGTGATGGAGAAAGCCCACACAAAGACGTCAAGAGTCAATGAGGGGACATGGAGACAGCATCTTCCCAGAAGGATAGAAGGATGCCAGGTTATTTAGGAAAATGGACGTGTGTCCCTTGACTCTGTCTCTTCCCTTCCATTATCCCCTCCCACCACCCTTCATTCATTTCATGTGCCAGGGGCCCGTTGAGCATAGGCTAGGGCCCCTTTCTCAGAATAATGCTTTTAAGCGAATAAATGAAAATGCATCAGATACAGCCTGCCATGTTCACGGTCCCAAATTCACTCCATGGACCACTTGGGTGGCCCACAGAACCCATTAAGGACCGTTACAAGAATGAGGTGGGGGAGGAGTTGGTGGAAAGGGGGTTCACAGCGGCCGAGAGGATCACTGCCTGGTGGGAGCGTGCTCTGGAGGACACCTGCCCTGCCAAGTGACAGCTGGGACCCAAACCCACTGGGTGGGCCCTGGTCCTTGAGATCTTTTCCTTTCCTTAGTCTTAAAAGCGGTGCTTGGACAGAGCTATTAATAGAGGGTAAACTGAGGATGCTGTCTTCTCTTACAGAAAGAAAATCAAGGCTTATATTAAAAATGTGTAGGAAGAGAGCAGATACATGATTTATTCATGAAGCGTGCTGCCGGGAGTTCTGAAGCAGCAGCCTACCTACAGATGAACCTTTGGGTTCCAAGGAAGCCTCTGCTTCGCCTGTCCCCACGGCCAAGAACTTGGCTCTGGAGCCTCACTGTTGTGGCTGTGTGACCTTGAAACAGTTGCTCAACCTCTCTGTTTCTCTGTTTTTATAAAACACACCAACTTACCCCGTGGGGTTGTTATGTGGTTAAGCTCTCAATAGCTGTTAGCCATCCAGGTTGGCTTCAGGGCTGCTTTGTCTTCCTGACACAATCGCTGTTGCACTTGACATCCCAGTGCATCTTTGCATTATGAGTTATTTTAGAATTTCTCTTGTGCCTTTGCATTACTTTCTGTAACTACTTTGTTATAACATTCTTTCTTGTATCTTTAACGCCTTCACTATGTGTCAAAAACTCTAATTAGGATTCGTTAGTTGCAAGTTGTGCCAGCTATTGACATTCCAGTGTTTTGGGTTCTGTTTGTTTCTAACATAAAGGACACTGTGCAAGACGCCTGCAATGCAAACTGAGTAGGATGTGGTCCCTGCCCGGCCCTGGCTCAGAGCTGCAGGGGAGACAGACCCACATACAGGAGCCCAAGTGTCAGGCATGCCGGGGTGGGAATGTCGGGTGAGGGGCTCAGAGTACGCCTGCGATGGCTGCTTTCACATGATGCATGGGCCAGGCTGTGGCGTTCAGGTGCTGGGTCAAATGTGGGCCTGGACGCTGCCGAGGTGGGTTTCCTAGATGGGGCGGGCACCTCCCACCTGCTGACCTTACCCAGAGGAGAGGATGTGGGCTCCTCAGCCAGGAGAGCTGAGGACTCTGGAAGGAGAAGGAATTCTGCCTCAAGGCTGTACCCTCCACCCCTTTCTGGGGTTCCAGCCTGAGGAATTCAGGCTCAAGACTTGAAGTTTCCAGCATCACTCTTCTGGAACTTTCCAGCCTCCAGGCAGCCCTATAGACCCACTAGCCCCCACGGTGACATGATCTAATTCTTCATGATAAATCACTCAGGATACCCATAGCCATATCACACTCATACCCACATCATATCCACATCATATCCCATAGCTCGTTACCCATACATATCCCTACCTATATCCACATCCTTATAGCCATACCCCTATCCAGGGAAAGGTAGCATGTCATTTCCATACCCATAGCCACGTGCACGTCCACACCTGTATCTGCTTGTCCCTGGAGACCCTGACTGTACAGGCCTATTAGAAGATGGCCTTGGAGCAAAGGTAGGGAGGAGGGGCTGCTTAGCCCTGTGGACATCTGGGGAAGAGGCTTGCAGACCGGGGAAGCAGCTCATGCAAAGGCCCTGAGGTGGGATCTTGCCTGACATGTTTAGAAGCCAGTGTGTCTGGGGCAGATGGAGAGGGAAAGAGGTAGCAGATGGGGCGCAGGTGGTCTTGGGGGCTGGATCGTGCTTCGTTCTGCCCGGGACTAGGAGACGAGGTGGGAGGTGACTTTGAAGAGGATCTTGCGGCTTGGGGCTCCGAGCTGGGCAGGCCAGGAAGGCATCCGCGGCCGCGGGCAGCACCGGCTCCGTGGGCAGACAGGGTGCCTCGTGTGTTTGCAGAGCGGGGAGGGGGCCTTCCACTCAGAGTGCTGCTCACAGAGGGGGCCCCCCCCCCAGGGTCTCGGGCTTCACTGAGTGCCCACTGGTCAGAGGGAGCCCTGCACGGGGCAGGAGGCTGAGGGCACATTCAAGCTTGACCTGGGCACAGGCTTCCCACTGCATCCAGCCTTTGGGGGCTCAGAGGCCGGTGGGAGGGGTGAGCCCGCGGGATCTTAGCCCTGACCTCGGCACCAGCCAGGATGTCCTGCTGATGTCCTCATTACCATTTTCTCTTTTGATCTGCGGCACGGAATACAATGTGTACAGGGGAAAAGGTCCACGGCCAAGGATTGAGGACCACTGGGGTAGATGGCAGGGACGTCAGGAGATGGCTGGAAAGGTAGCAGGGCTAGCTTGGAAGGGCCCAGTAGATGATATTTGTGGAGAAAAACTGACAGCTGTTCTGACAAAGGTCCCCTTAAAATTCAACCATGGGGCTCACATGGCCCTTGGCCCTGAAATTTTGCTGTCCCCCTAGTGTGTTCTCTTTCCTGCTCTCCTTAAGCCTCCATCTAGTGGCTTGTCCCCACCCCAGCCCCCCCACCCCTGCCCCCACTGATAATCTGCCTCCAAAAGCAGTGGACAGACAGAAGCCACAGCGTCCCGGCTCCCCACCACCCCTACTTCTATTCCAGGACAGCTGAGCCCATGCCTGGTGGCCTGCCGAGCATGCACGCTTGCTGGGGGCTGCACTGTCCAGTGGAGAAGCCACGCATGGCCATTTAGATCTCAATTGCAATTAAACAAAATCTGAGCTTACTTTCTCTTATCATGTGTTCGGTAGCCATGTGCAGTTAGTGGCTTCCAAGGGCGACAATGCAGATCCAGAACATTCCACCACGGATGGACAGAGCTTCCCTAAGACCACCCATCCTGAAAACGGACTGAGCAGCAGCAGCATCGCGCCTCTCCCTTCAGCGTCCGCTCTCCTCTGCTCCCTTTCCCATTGCCTTCAAGTCACCGCATCCGAAACTGCCGCCCCCACCGCCCATGGCCGGACCCCTCCCCTGCTGCTCCTTCCTCCGTGCAGCCCTCACCCCGCCTCTCCCGGAGGCTGCTCTCAGCACCACCAGGACCTTCCGGGTTTGGAATGCAGGCCTCAGCTTCTGGGGGTTCTCCTCGCCAGCCCTCCTCCTGCAGCCCCCCGGCCAGCTCCTCCTATGTCCCCTCCGCGGGTTGCAGTGGCCCTGGGCCCCAGCTCACCTCTTTCCCGACAGCCTTTACCCACCGATCCTATCTGTGCTGGTGTCAGGCCGAGGATGGAAAACCCAGGTCTTCAGCCCAACTTCCTCCTGGTGCCACACCTCTCCTGTCCAGCTCCTCACGGGATGTCTTCCCTCGAATGCGGACAGCTGTCCTCAGCACCCCCCAAACAGTGCCCTTCTTCCCCGCCCTGACTCAGTTTCTCCCGCACTTCAGTACATGGACTGCCATCCTTCCAGGCACTCGTCTTTCTTTTCCTCCCCAAATCTCGTTTTGAACCCTCAGTCTTAGCTCTCTGTTTAAATCCTCTTTCTCTGCCACACTTCTGTGGCCTACCTGATGGTCCCCTCCATTCTGTACAGCAGGGGCAGGGGAGTTTTCGGATGTGTACGTGACATCACTGCACTCTCGCTTCAGCCTTCAGAGCTCCCATCACCTTCCATGTCAAGCCCAGACTCTCTCCTGGGACCTGCTCCCCTTCGTCCTCACCTCTTTACCCCTATTCTTTACTCCCTGGTTGTCCCCTGGTCCCTAAAACGCCCAAGCCAAGCTTAGAGTGGCCACAGAGCTTCTGCATTTGCTCTTCTCCTGATCTGGAATGTTCTCCCTCAGAGCCTTAAATGTTGGCTCATGCCAGCCGTTTTAACCCCACCAGCTCAAGGTTGCCTTCTTTGACTTAATCTAAAATAGCGCCTTCATTATCGTATTGCCTTGCTTTATTTTCTCCCTGATACTGAACACGGTCTGAAACAGGTTGTTTATTTCTCTCCCCAAAAAGAGCGTGCATTGCACAGCAGCTGAGACCTTCCTTGTCTTTACAGCGTGTGGCCAGAACAGGGCCTGTATGCAGTAGGCACTCAATAAATACTGCTAAGTGAATGAGACGAGTCAGGACTCTCGCCTGCGGGCTGTGCACCCTCTCACATTAAATTTTCTTCAACGTGGAAACTTTATTTTTGTTATGATTGAGCACAATTTTTAGAGCGTTTTGCTGAGTGGGTTGTGCAGCGCCTTAGAGAGCAGGGGGACAGCTTCCTGCAGGCTGGTGATAAGAGGCGTGGCCTGACCGCAAACCGATGCCAGAGAGAGAGCTTGTGTTTACAGCAGCGTGCGAGCACTCTGCCTTGTGAACAGACAAGTTTCAGAGAGGAAACAGCTTCTCTCATGCAACGTCAGAATGTTGAAGGGTTAAAGCCAGTGAATTGTGTGAACACAAGGATGCATTTCTAAACAATTCAGATATTATCATATAGGAGAGCGCACTGCTGTGTTATTTCTGATTTGGTCGGTGTATTTTGAGTCTTTTCCTGGCTTCAGGTATACCTGTAAAATTCTCATATTCAGAAGTTTGCCTGAATTAAAGTTAAGAGTTCTTAACTTTATTGTAAGAATAGTGATAATTCCAATTTCTCAAATATCTGTGGGTCTTTTTGTCTTGTTTCTGCTGGTTCTTGTACCCTGTTCCCATGGTACCCTGTTCCCATGCATGCTCGGTTATTTTTGGCTGTGAGCTGCTCATTTTCCTTGGAAAACTATTGGGAAAGATTCTTTGAGTCTTAGGGTAAAGGTGTGTGCTCCCAGGGCTTTTGCCAGGCCCTTAGGGGCACTGCGGAGCATGACCATTTTAAATTCACAGCTTGGGATGCTTTGGGCCTCACAGTGATAGAAATGTGAGCTGCGGTCCCTGGGGATGGAATGGGTTTATTTGTGGCTCACCTTTACTCTGAGGGTAGAACCCTTTTGGATCCTAGTCTTATGGAAGAAGTTTTCCTATAAAACCCCCCACTTTAGATGGGTCCTAGGCTTTGACTTCCTCTCAAACCATGTGGCCTTCAGAGCTGAAGTTAAGCCTGTTGCAGGTTCTGCAAAGCCCTCTGAGCTGATTGGCTTCTGTGGTTAGCTTAGTGCTCTTACCCCAGCTTCCAGTGAGATTTTGGCAAGGTGACTCTCCCTCCTCTGCAACTCCCAGATGCCTTGAAGAAGGTGTTTTAACAAATATTCAGGATGGTTAGTTGTTTTCAGTGGCAGGCTTGATCTGAATAGCGTAGTTCCACTCTGTGAGCAGAAGTGGAAATGACCTATCGAAGTTTCTTATGCAAGGGTGTGACAAGCCAAATCCCCATGATAGCAGGTGATGCTGGGGCAGCCCTGAGGTTGGGTCAGTGAGGGTAGCAAGTGTGACCGTCCAGGAGACTCTAAGGAAGCTTCGCTGCTACCAGGACAGGAGGTAAGGAGGGAACAGAGTAAGGATGTGCCCAAGAGAGGCTTCGGTAGACTCTGCTGGATGTGGCCCTGGTGTCACTGATGGAAAGGACTGAAGGTGACCCCAACTTTCTGGTTTGGGTACCTAAATAGTTCTCCCATCAGTCACACTCTCCCCTGTGTTATTGCTATCTTTTGGAATGTTACATAAAACGGGTCTATTTTACCTGCACTTGTGTGACTAATACGTGGAAACGAGTGTATTTCCTATTCTGAAATTTTCACAAATGTAACTGTTTATAGATCAACCCAGCTTAATTCAGCATTTGATGCTAACCATTGAAATTGGTCCCTGAGATGTGCTTTAATGGTCCAGTTTTAACTGGTACCTCGTTTTGTAGAAAGCGAAGATTCTAGCAGTATCTTATGAATGGTTTGCTTTTTTGATGTGTTTTGCAATAATGACAACAGTTTGTGACAACCCACATGTGAGTCTTAACTGGTTTTCCTACTTCTTGAGTGCTTTTTCATAATGTCTGCAGAAATTTGGAATGCCGTTTGTATGGACGCACTAAAGCTGACCTTTTGGTCAGGATAAAATCTCTAGCTTTATAACCATTCGTGCTGATTGTGCTGGTCCAGAGTTGTACATATGTATTTTATAAGGCCTGTAACCTACCTGAAAAATTGGCTTTTGGTTTGTGTATGCTATAGATTGATCACTTTTTTAAAAAGAATTGGACACATGACATGATGTGAGTTTTTGTGTGCATGCATGAAATATTGTGAAAATTCCTGCAAGTGACTATAAATTAAGCCACAATTCTTTTAAATGAATAATCCGTTTTGAAATGGCTGAAATTACTTAAAACCCAACTGGGCAATCTGCGGTAAAAGGTCTTTGTAGATATATTTCAGTGTAGTTCAGTACGCAGTCCTCTAAACTCTCCGAGGCCCTGCCTTCAGCCCATCACTGCCCTGTGGATGGATGTTGTATTTACCAAAAGGGGGACACTGAGTTCCTCAGCATAACCCCGTGGTCAGTATGGGACAACTTAAAGCACAGGTCTTCTCATAACTGATTTGAGGCTTTGTGTTCATGGGCAAAGAGAAGAATTTTTATTACCTTCCCACAGAATATTCTTAAATATATCTTTCAAATAAGACCTATTCATTCATCCAGTAAAACGTTTATTGATCATTTATTAAATATTAGAAACTGATGAAGTCCTTAGAGGAAGAAAGGTGGAAAAAGCGTGCCTTACCTGTCACAGTCCTGCTGGAAGGGAGGCAGGCGGGTCGCTGTGGAACAAGGTAGCAGGTGGTGAGGGAACAGAGGCTCTGCCTTGAGGCTGCCGATCCCAGGTTCGCAGGTGGATCAGCGAAAGGCCCAAGGGGGAGGGGGTGGGGCAGCCCTGGCACCTCTGTACGCAGTCCTCGCTGGGGCCTCACGGGGTCTGCAGCCTTCCCACGACCCTCCCTCAACCTCTTCTTGCAGAAAGTTGACTTTCTCCTGCGTCTTCACGCAGGTCAGCACCCCGCAGCTCCTCGGCTCGTTTGCCCCCAGTTCCAGATACATTCAGAGTCATTAGTTCTTTCTGCTGATGAAGCCAGAGTTACATGTATGTGCTTTACAAGGCCTGTACCTACCTGAAAAATTGGCTTTTGGTTTATATATGCTGTAGTTTGATCACTTTTTCAAAAACAACCCTCATTTCAGATTGTGAAGAGCGTGAGGCCCGGCTGGCCGTGGGGGAGGAGCTGGTGTCCTGCGGGGAGAGAAGGGCGGGCAGGAGTGAGGCGCTCTGGGAGAGTTCCTGGTGTTCGAGGCAGCTCTCTGAGGATGAGCCGGCACCACCAGGGAAGAAGCTGGATGGGGGTTTGTGGGGGGGGGGGTGGGTCCAGGCAGAGGAAGTTGCCCCGATGGTGGATGAGCATCAAGGGCATGTGGCCCTCTCAGCACCCTGGATTGTCTTCCTGGGCCATGGTACTTCCTGTGTTTATCTTATGGCTGAGTCCACGCAGGCTCTTTCACCTTGGGCCTTTTCAGTGACTTCCATTCTCCGTGGTCTCTTCAGGCCATTTGGGGTGAGAATAACCCTGCAAGGTGCCAGATACACTGGGACTGAGACCTCAGGCTCATCATCTTAAGAAACTTGCTTTGTCTCGCAGCCTGAGCTTTAAGGAAGCTGTTCGGACTGGTCATTACAGGAACGACCTCTGTGAAATACCCCTGACCTGCACAGAGGTGGCTGGCCAGGGCGGGGGTGCGTGAGGCAGAACTGCCACCTGCACAGCGTGATGAGGCCAGACACGGCGCTTTGTGTTGCTCGCTGCGTGGAGGAGGCCGTGGTCTGCCGTGGGCGGTGGTGTGTATACAGGGGCTGCCCTCCCCGGCCTGCATGTCCCTGGAATCTGCCCAGAACATGTGGATTGCACTGCCTTCCCTGAACCCACGTGTCTGCAGTGCAGGATTAGCTCACCCAGGTGGGGAGCTGAGGGCCGTCCATGCGCACCCTTCCCCAGCCACTGCCCTGGCCAGAGGCGAGGGTGGCAGACCCCTTGGGGAGCAGGGCTGCAACGCAACCCCCACGCCCCCACCCCCAGTGGCGTGCACTCACGGAAGGGCTGATGTCACGGCTCTCTCCAGACTTGGCATGTGTTCTCCAGTCTTTGTGCGGGGTTTCCTGGTTTTTGTGGGTTGTCCTGTCCTTGTGCGTGTTGTCCTGTGCATGTCGTCCAGTCTTTGTGTGTGTTGTCTGTCTTTGGGTGTGTTGTTTACTCCTTGGGCGTGATGTGCTGGTCTGTGTAACTCAGAAGCTCGGTCCTTCCTTCCACCCCTTCCATCAGGCAATCTTCATCTTTGTATTTTTTAAGCTGATGTCCCAGTATTTGCCAGAGGATTCTGTGTTTATGGGAACTGAGCAGTTTAAAAGCCTGGTGTGTACTTTTTCTAGGCTCGTTGTCATTGTTTCGGTGTCCTGGCTGGGGAGTGGGGAGTGCTGTCAGCTGTGAGGGGCCCGGCGCTGGCATGGATGCAGAACTGAGGGTCTCTCAGGAGCATGCGCTTTGCCTTGTGACGGAGACATGTATCCTTTCGAGGCATCGGATGTCTGCGGGCCCTGGCTGGAAGGCACCTGCAACCCACAGGTGCTGCGGCATGGCCAGCTGTCCCCTTTGCAGGGACAGGGGGGTGGGGCTTGTGGCAGAAGCCCTGCCAGGGGGCGCCGCAATCTCACATGTTTGAGGACCTGCTGCCAGCAAGCACACGGCTCATTTTCCGGCACCCAGGTCCACTCTGACCCTCCACTCTTCTGTGCTCAAAGCGCATAGTCAGTCCTCCCTCTTGGTGCCACTGTCCCATCACCTTTCTCCAACTTTGCTCAAGGTCCCGTCGCAGGACACTGAGGAGATTCTTCTTTCCCCCAGCCCCTCTGTCTCGGACCCCCGGCCTCAAGCTCCTTCTGTGGGCTAGGACGCGGGGGATGTTCCCCTGCAAAGAGCCGGCCTCCACAGGTGCATTTGGGCACCTCCGCTTGGGCTCTGTTGGGCCACAGTGCCGCCCGCCGGCCCGGGAAAGACTGCTCGAAACACTCCTGATAAACCCAAAAGGCACTTATTTCTTGGCACACTGAGCCAAAATAGGAGGCCTGGAGCCAATTTCAGTAACATTTTAAAAGCAGAGCGGGCAGGTGAAGGCCAGGGCAGCCTGTGGTGTCTCTTTCTCTTGTAGTTTTGGTCTCAGATATTTACAGATGTTTAAAATGCCAACGAATCTTTGATCCATTACTTGTTATGTAAAAATTTATGTAAAAATATAAATTCTGGTGAGTACAGAGGGATATATGAAAATGTGTATTTTCTATATGAAAAACTTGAAAAATACGCCGAAATGTAGAGAAAAATTGCCATAATCCTACCCAGAAGCAACCAGTGTTAAAATTGCGGTGTTTTTCTTTCCATTATGTTTATATTTTTCCATATCAAAAGTGTTTTTTCTCAATGCTATGTCCTCTCTGTGTTTGCTCATGTTGTTACGTGTTCACCACAATGATAGTTTTTGATGGCGTCTCATAGCCTAATAAGTTTTAAAAAGCCCACATACATTGGTTGCGATTGTAACAATGTCTCCCAGTATAAAACTTTTTCTTATTCTGGGTGATTTTCTTAGGCTAGCTTCATGCTTTGGGACTTACTTGGTCACAGGGTATAACTGTTTTAAAGGCCCTTGGTATATTTTGCAGCGTGGGTGAGAGTTTCTTTGCCACATCACCTGCTTTGAGTATTTCCAAATTGAACCACTCACACAGCAGAGACTGGAATGAAAAGATGCCGGTGAAAGTCTTGGTTCAGAGGGATTTGAGGGACTTCAACGAAGCAGGTACCTGGTGGGCCGTGGAAGAGGCCAGGTGTTGGGGGTGGGGCCAGGCAGGCCAGGGGTCTAAAGGCAACCCTTCCCTCTGAATGGGCTTCTCCCACTTTCTTTCTCCTCTTTACCCTCGAATCCTCAGCGTCTCTGAAACACACAGCAGGGCGGGTTTCTTCTCAGAGGGGTATGGCTCCAAATGGATGAAGGCATCTTTTGGCCTTGTTTATTCACTAGTTAGTCTCACTTTCAAACCCTCCACCAGGTATGCAAAGGTTTTGATTAAAATTGGACTTGTAATTTTTATTTTCCCCACAAAATGTGTTGGAGTTTATATTAGTAACAGTGGGGGGTGGATTCAAAAGAAAAGAAAAACTTTTAAAATTCATTTACCATTTTAAAACAGATTAGAAAAGCATTTTGAAGTTCTCTGCAAGGTACAAAAGCACCTCTCTCTCCAAAATACTCTCCCCTTGGTTCACGGGTGGCTCGCGCATAGAATGCTCGCCTTCCATGCGGCGGGAGCCCCGGGTTCGATTCCTGGACCATCCACCCCCTGCAAAAAAATGCTCTCCCCCTTTTACATATTTTTTTTCAAAAGAGCAGTATCTTCTTTGCGCTTGTGAAAAACCTCATCTTTTCCTTCAGGGGCTGACTAAGCGCATGCAAAAGCAGTCATCTACTAGGTAGTATGTCACTGACAGCTTCTGCGATCACAAAATAGGGCAAGTAATCTGGATCAGCTGCATTCACATTCAAGAAAAATGTCAGTCAACATTAAGACAATTCAGTGAGCACGTCCAGCCTTTGTGCATATTGTCCCGTCTTCATGCCTGTGCCTCGTGGATGGTGTCCCGTGTGCGTTGTCCAGCCCTTGTGCATGTCATTGGTCTTTGTGTGCATTGTTCCATGTGTGTCCACTGGCTCGGCCCGGCTGGGGGCGGCTGGGGGGCCGGTGGTTGCGGCTCACGAGACCTGTTGAAACCTGACTTCCCGAGGACGGATTTCCTTCTCCCATCGCTCTGCCCTGTTCTTTGGTAGCCAAGCATATGGCCTTGAAATCAGCTTTAGTTTTCTCGCTCTCCTTCCTTTTTATTGTCATAGACACATGTGTAGTCTCACTATCCCCAAAATGTGAAGATACTTATAAATAGAGTCTCATTTCCTGAGAAGTGGCCTTCTGAGTATGTCAAGATGCAGTGCAGAGTCATTCTTGGCTCATTCGGTGATCACGAAATTCTTGTAACTGGCTGACTCTGGGAAGGCTTGTGAAATGTTTCATGATGAAAGAGTAGATAAAATAAGACAAATAACCCATCAGGGTCAAAATACCAAGTTGCAAAGAAGGGGAGAGAAGAACATACTTACCTTAAAGTTGTGCCCAGTACCGGCTGAGGGGCTGGGCCTCGGCTGCGTTCCTCAGCAGCGCCGCAGGGCTGAGCTCTGCCTGTGCCATCTAGTGGGGGTCACACGGGTTTGTGGGTGCTCCCGGCTCAGAGGGAAGTTTGAACTGCAAAATGAACGCCCCTGCTAGATTAAGAGAAGACAGAAATTACTGGATGTGCCTAATGATTATCAGGTTCTGCGGAAGTCGAAGGCAGGGTGGGACTGCAGGGGACAGCTCTGGGCACGGCCGACCCTGACCCGGCTTTATCCAGTAGGAATGCGTCATCGGTTTGGTGACAGATAGGAGAGGTTCTCATGGGCCTCGAGGACAGATGTGCTGCCCTGCAGGTGCCTTGGTGTGCAGGTAGTCGGGGAGGAATGAGAACCTGGCCTGGGGACTCACCCTGTTACCGAGGGGCCCACCTCCATCTGGGGGAGGGCAGGGCAGACCTGCCCCTTCCCACGAGCAGTTTTCGCCCCTTCCTGGAAGCCCCAGCCCCTGAGCCTGCAAGGCCACGGCTGAGGCAGGAGCCCCCAGGGAAGGCCAGGCATAGAAAAGCAAGATAGGGTTTTAGCTTTAAGGTCCAGGGAGATGGTGCAAGCACTGCGGAGAGGGTGATAAGGATGGGGGTGCAGGGAGCTCTGGGCTCCACTGAGTCTCGCCACCGACCTGAGCTGGACTGGAGGAAAATGAGGTGTCATGGCTCCAGCCAGCAGCACAGAAGCTCCGGCATTCCTGAGGCTGCCCCCAGGTGACTGGGTTTTCTTATCTGTAAAATGAGGATGTCACATCTTTCTCCCTTGGGGGTCCGTGGGGACCCAGATGGCATGTGCTCAAGGGTGAAGGCTTGGCTGCAGGCCCCACAGCCAGTTTGCACTTGGCCTCTGGGCTCACATTTCTACCCCAGAGCCCTGGCTCCCTCTGACATGCCTCAGAGGGAGGCACACGGCCCTTTCGTCCGCGGGGTTAGTGATGCTGCAGACAGTGGTTTCTAGAACACTTTTAGACGCAGGAGCCTTTAGTAGGGGAAAGCCCAGTGGTCAGCGCGGTCTGTGCCGCACACCTAAGTGAGATTGTTGGGGGGCGGGTCGGGGCTGGAGCAGGAGGTCAGGAGAGGAAGGGCAGTCTGCTCCGAGGCTGGGGGGTCCAGCAGACCCAGTTTCGTGACACCCTTAGCTGAAGAGCTTGCCCAGGAAGAAGTCAGGTCAGTGCTTTCAAGTTACAGATAAACGACTCTCTACCGAGTCTTAATGGTACTGGATTGATTGAGAGGAGCGATAAAGGGAAAGCAGCCCGGCTCTTTTTCCTCTCGGGTGCTGGTGTGCTTAAATGTAAGGACCTGATGGTGGTGGGGATGCCCTTCAGTAGGTCTGATCATGAGCCCACCGCTCCATCATCCTGGATCCGAAATTCTAACTCTGCGACAGAGTTACTCGAACAGTCACGGTCCTGGCGCTGCTGCAGAGGCACAGCTTCCGTGCCTTAAAGCGCTCCGTGTAGGGGCCGGGTGGTTTTCCCACTCTGCGCCGTCATGACAGCTGAAGAACATGTCAGTTCTGTAACGGGACCCTTAGCTTGTGCTGGGCGCGTGGGTCTCTGCCCCGGGCCAGCAGATGTCATTCTTCATTTTGCATCTCTGTGGGGTCCTGTACTAGAGTCAGTGCTGTGTTGTCAGTTTCCAGTTTTTCTGTCCATTTTCCTTTCTTGTTGTATTCAGATTTTCTTCTTTAAAAATCTTGCAAATTCTTTTCATTTTGCCTGGGCTTTGACTCATCTCTAATAAAGCAGGCCCTGTTTCCGTTTCAGATGAGGTCTTCTGCTTTCACTCCAGATTCCCGTGATGGTTCTGCGTATTTCCCTGTGGAATCGTCCCTCTAAACCTGCAGGCAGCCGAGGCTGTGTCATCCCAAGGCACTGTTCTTTAGTCCTTTTTTATAACTTGACTTGCTCTTGCTTTCGTGAGCTGTAAATTAGTGGGGCACATCCTCCGTGTGCCAGAAAGCCACGTTTAACTCCCAGGAAGTTAATTTGTTAGGCCAGCACCGTTCCGCCAGCCAGTGCACGGGTCGGCGGCAGGAGGGGTCCCAGAACGAGCCATGGAGGGGCCCTGAAAGAGTGTTTCAAGGCATGTATGATGCAAATGGACTCATTTAGCTGAGTCACCATAAGAAATTTAAAACATTGACGTGTCCCTAGTCTTTCCCATCCTTCCCTTTATTCATAAATTAGAGCAAGAAGAACTTGCTTTCTCCATTTATGGACTGGCCTCTCAACCTAGAATAACCGCCAAGAAGGAAATAAACTTTTTGATACCTGCTAATAGCACCCTCCAGAACTCTGAAAGGAATCTGGGGGGTTGAAAGTGCCCCCCTCCCTCGGCCCATTGATGGGGCTTAGTTAGGATGTAATACGTGGAAACTCCTGGGAAATTAGTTTTCCTTCGGTAATAAGGAATGCCTGTTGGAAGTTCAGTTGCCCCAGGATTTTCTAGGAGGCACTGGTTCAGCTCGTACCCACAGTTCCTACCACGTGGGTTTCGGTTTGCTAAAGCTGCCGGAATGCAGTGCACCAGAAATGGACTGGCTTTTACAAAGGGGATTTATTAAGTTACAAGTTACAGTTCTAAGGCCGTGAAAATGTCCCAGTTAAGGCACCAATAAGAGGATACCTTCACTCAAGAAAGGCCGATCTCATCTGGGGTTCCTCTGTCACACAGGAAGGCTCCTCTCCCGGCTTCTGGGCTCACACGGCTCTCTCAGCAGCTCCAGTTATCTGTGGGTCCTCCCTTAGCTTCTCTGGGCCAAACTCTGGACTTATTTCTTAGCCTAGCATCTGCAAACGACTGTGTCTGGTTTCATCTCTCTGCCCTCTGTGTCAGCTCTGAGCACTCTCTGTTTTCAGCCTTTTATTCTCTTCATACAGCACTGCAGGAAAAGGACTAAGACCTGCCTGCAATGTGTGGTGGGCTCACGTCTCCAGCTAATCAAGTGGTCCCACCCACAACCGGGTGGGGTGCATCTCCATGGAAACAACCTAATCATAAAGCGCCCCCAAACAGCAGGTCTGCCCCGACAGCTTGGATTAGAGTTAGAAGAGCATGGCTTTTCTGGGGTACATAACAGTTTCACACCAGCGCAGTGTGGAAGACAAGATGGATGGGCATTCGTGGTCAGGGCACACGACCCGTGGGCACAGTGGGCAGCCGTCCCACCCCCTCCTCACCCAGGAACGAGTGCAGTGCGAGGGGAAGGGCTGTCACTGCGCAGAAGTGACTTTACCCTCATTCACAGACATAAGTCATTGGGACACGATAATGATCATTAGTGATAAATCAAGATTCACACAGTTGACCATGAGTGTCACACCGCCCTGTTATCCCATCCCGATGAGCGTGCCCGCAGCTGAGGACCATGGGCCCGGCGGTGTTGGGGTCCCCGGCACCTGGCGGTGGAGAGGTTTAGATGCTCCGCCCCCTTCACCCTGATGCTTTGATACTGTCGTGGACAAAACAGCACAGGGAGAATTTTCTTCTGCATGGCTTGCCTTTCTCCTGAAATTTGTTACCATTGGGATCCGGGCTCAGAGCTGTGGAGACCCTTATTGTCATGTCTCAGCCCATTGCAGCGGGCTCCGCAGTGAGGTTGTGACCTGATGGTAAATATCGAAACATCGGTTAAAAAGAATCAGTTGAAGTGTATGCACAGGTACTTCAACAAACATCTCTTAAAACCATATGCATATACTCTTGTGCTTTATAAGTTATAATTGTCATTCCATAACTTTGAAACTCTCAAATTAAAGCAGAACCATTTTAAGAATCAAACTCCTATTGAAAAATGTAAACATTACAATTCTTGAAAAAGAAATATGTATATATATACATGGTCTGCCTGTCATTGTTAAATGACCAGATTGTCACGGGTGATGAGTTTTGTTCACTGCATCTGTTGCACAAATATAAAAATAATTCTTAACTAACCCACTTCTCGACTAAGCCTGACAGTTGCCCAAATAGTTGACGATGCAGAGTTAAGCAGCTGTGTGCACGTGGCGAGCTGGAGTGGGCAGCTGCCTGCAGATGGGCAAAGAAATGTCTCGACTCACTGGGCATGTCCTCTGATGCCCTGGCCAGGCGGTGACCAGCTGGGAACAGCAGCCTCAGATGGGCAGGTTCTTGGGAGGCTTAAAGAGCTCCAGGGTTCTCAAATGGCCTCTTTGCCGTATGCATACGCCTGAGACGTTTCAGCAGAGACGGTGCTGCCGGGACTGGGGAGGGAGGGAGCCCCTGCAGGGCTGAGCAGAGGGACCTGTGTTTGCAAGCTGGGGGCATTTAGGTGGCCGGGAATGTGAGCTGATGCCGCGAATTGGAGGGAGCTGCATGTGTAGAACTCATGCTTCACTGAAGTCGTTTCTTTGGAAATTTCATGAGGACAAGTTTAGCCCATAGATGTAACTTTTTAAAATTATGAACTATGTAACATGATGGAATATAATGTAGCAAACAAGTACAGCTCAAAGAGTAATGGCAGAACACATTGGGTGTAAGCCTTTGCAGGGGAAATAAACTTAAAATTTTTTTTTGAAATAACAGTTTCCCTTGGCAAAAATAGAGGGACTGGCTGTGAAAGCAAAGGACGCTTAGCGTTTAAGTGTTTTTATAGATATCAATACTGGCTTTTAATTTAAAAAAAACCTAAATTTACATGAAAATATTAAGTATTTCCAGACAGTGAAACAGCAGAGTGGGGGAAATGACCTGGAAGAGGGTTTTCCACAATTCAAACTGGGCAGGCAGACCAGCTACTAAATGATGCACGGAAGAACGCGTGGCAGTGTACTTAGGAAACAGGACTCTAAATTACACCTAGAAGATTAGGCTCCACCCTTCTTGTTCAGAGAAAGATCATTCAGTTTTTAATGGGCATTTGGCTGATGTGCTGGGTTTTTTGTTTTGTTTTGTTTTGTTTTTGTAGCCAAAACTGACAAGGAAATGCTGGGCAATTTGAGGACAAGTATAAAGAAAATATCTCAAGATCATCCATTTTAAACCTCTGTATGTGTGCATTTCATTAATTCACTGTTTGGTAGGAAAGCTGTGAGACATCCAGCAGTGGTGTCTTGAGTGGCAACTGAATGAAGTTCTAATATATGGAAAGAGATTAAAGCCAGAAGGACTTGGTCTTGAAAGGTGAAGTGATCAAAACCCAAAACAAAGCATAAGCTGCACAGGCAAATGTCATTTCTGCTCAGGACTGAGTGGAAAACGACTGCTGGTGCCCAAGGAGGAAAATGGGTGATAAAATAGAGCAGCTGGAATGTTTTATGGTTTGCAGGGCACCCTCAGCTTTGCCTTCTCACGTGGCCTGTATTCAGCCCTGGGAAGGAGGTGCTTTGTTTACTTCTCCCTCTTTCCAGCGGAGAACTTATCCTGGAGAGGACAAGCAGGTGGGCAGTGGGGTCTCATCTGTGCGCTGCCGACGTGGGCCCTGCCCCTTCTGGAAGACTCCCGGGTCAGTAACGCGCCTGTCAAGTCTGCCTCCGTGAGATTTAAAGTGCTCTGTCGGTCCAAACCCGACACAGTATGAACCCTAAGAGCCGGAAGGTGGAAGCTACCCACGCGCCCATCGACAGATGGACAGACAGAATGTGGGCTGTCCACTCAGTGGAATACTATTCAGCCGTGAAAAAGGAATGCCATTCTCGTACCTGCTGCGATGTGGATGAACCTTAAAGAGATTACACTGAGTGAAATAAAGCAGTCATAGGAAAACCAATGTTGTATGATTCCACTTAGGCATGGTGAATCTAGAGCTGGCAAATTTGTAGAGAGAGACAGCTGATCACAGGTTACTGGGGCTGAGATAAAGGGGCGATGTGGATCTGTTGTTGATGGGTTCAGTTTCTGTTTGTGAGTGGTAATTCCACTCACAACTGCACACCTGAAAACTGTTGAAATGGCAAATTTTATGTGATATCGATAACAATAAAATGACCACAGTACAGTTTAAGATACACATAGCAAAGTAAAAATGTAAAATTTAAGTAGTGTTAAGATACCAGAGGAAAGTGTTGACCCTTAGAGGTATTAGCATAACTTTGGAAAGTGTCCTCTCCTCTGGGCATCCCGCTGGC
>PVIY010046209.1:0-12396 GCA_004026745.1 Myrmecophaga tridactyla | reverse complement strand
CCTCTGAGCCAGATTCAACTTCTAATGGCAGCACACCCTCTCCGCACGGACGTCTGGCCGGCATCTCCAACTCGGCATGTCCAAAGCACTGCTCGGATCTTGCCCCCACGGCTGCTCCCTCCACCATCTTTCCCACATCTTGAAATGTCAATTTCATTCTTCTAGTCTCCCAGGTTAAAGACCTTGAGGTCATCATTGCCTCCTTTCTTTCTCTTACTCCTCTTGTCCTACCTTCAAAATATATTTAGGGTTCAGCCACTTTCCAGCACCTCCTTTTCTGCCATCGTCATTCAGGTCGGACCCGCTCATCGCATAAGTGTGGCGTAGCCTTCTAAATGGGCTCCCTGATTCTGCCGCATCCTGCCCTGGAGTCTATTCTCAGCATAAATGTCGGAGAGATCCTGCTAAAATCCAGGGCAGAGCATGTCTCCCGTCTGCGCTAAACCCTCTGATGCCTTCCCAGCCCGCTCAGCCTGACAGCCAGAGTCCCAGCCATGGCCCAACAGGTCTGGCACAGCCTGGCTCCGTGTTGTGTCTCCCATTGCATGGCTTCCTGTTTCTCCCCTCACTGCAGTCCAGTCTCGCTGGCCTCTTTGGGGTTCCTTGACCCTTCTAGGTATGCTTCTGCCTCAGGACTTTGCCCTGCTGTTCCCTCTGCCTGGGATGCTTTTCTTTCAGGATGCTCACCTGGCTCCCTCTCACATCCTTCAGGCTTTTACTCAAATGCCACTTTCTCAGGGGGACTTCTCCTGGCCACTCCACCTGGGATTGCAACACCCGCTCCCGCCAGCACCACCTAACCTCTTTCCATCGACCATATGATACATTTTACTTATTCATCTTATTTATTGTTTATCTCCCCCAATAGAATGTAAGCCCCACGAGGGTAGGGAGATTTGACTCTTTTGTTATTTGCTGTATCAGCTACAGCTCATGCAGGGATTGGTACATAGTAGGCACTTAATAAATATTTGCTGAATGACTTTGTTTAATAAATCTTCACATAGCTTTTCTCCTCTCTGTATTGACAGCCTGGAATTATGCCCAAGATTCTTACATCCTGAAAAAAAATTTAAATAAACATAAACCTGATTTGACCCCACTTCTCTCTCTAGTTCTTTTACATTTCTTTTCTATCCTTTATTCACATTTCTCTAGGAAGACTATTCTCCTGCTTGCTTATTTCTCATTTACTTTTCAGCCCTGTTGTCCTGTTTCACCTCCTCCTGACTCACTGGAATTGGTTTTATTTACTTTCCTCAGGACCTTGTAAAGCCAAATCCAAGGGACTTTTCACGTCCTCACCTTACCGTCTTTGTCTGCCCCGATCATTCCCTTAGATTCTTGAAACCCTCCATTTCTGTGGCTCACATGACAATACATCTGGATTTTTCTTCTTTTTAAATTCTTTCTCAGTTTTTCTCAGGGGGCTCTTTTTTTCTCCACCCAATTCTCCATATACCTTCCCCAGACAATCTCACCTTAGTCATAATTTTAATAGCCGTCAGTGTTCTGATGATTACCAAAACGAGATTTTTTTTTTAATTTTTTTTACCCAAAACAGCATAGAGTTCTTTCCAGAGCATCAGATGCATTTATTATACTCACTCTTGGGTATCTCCTGAATATTCACAAAAGCACTGAAGCTGAAATGATCTCAGAGCCACCATTGACCTTTTTATGTGTTTTTTAAATTATTTTTCCAGTCTGTGGCTTGTCTTTTCATTCTTTTAGCAGTGTCTTTCCCAAAGCAGAAGCTTTTAATTTTAATGAAGTTCATTCAACTTACCAATTTTTTCCTTTAATAGATGATGCTTTTGGTGTTATGTCTAAAAACTCATTGCAAAATCCAAGGCATCCTTGACTTTTTTCTGATTTCTTCCAGAAATTTTATAATTGCGTTTTACATCTAGGTTGATGGTCTATTTTGAGTTAACTTTTGTGAAAGTTGTTAGCCTGTGTCTAGGTTGATTTTTTTTCCATATGGGCATACGATTGTTCCAGCTCCGTTTGTTGAAAAGACTGTCCATTCCCCATTGCCTTGGCTCCTTTGTCAAAGGTCAGGTCACTGTATTTGTGTGGGTCTGTTTTTGGGCTCTCTATTCTGGTCTGTCGGTCTGTGTGTCTATGCTTTTTCCCATATTGTCTCTATTACTATAGTTTTATAGTAAGTACTGAAATCAGACCATGTGAGTCTCCACCTTCGTTCTTCGGTATTGTGCTGGCTATTCCAGATCTTTCACCTTTCCGTAAACGCTTCATAGGTAGTTGGTTGACACCTATAAAAAAGCTTGTTGGGATTTTGATTGGGGTTGCATTGACTCTATAGATCAATTTGGGAAGAGCTGGTATCTTAATACTGAGTTTTCTCCTCCATGGACATGGAACATCTATCCATTTATTTAGATCTTTGATTTCTTTCATCATTGCAGTTTTCCACATATAGATCATGAACATATTTTTTTTTAGATTTGTACCCAGGTATCTCATGTTCCTGGTGCTAATGTAAAGGATATTGCTTTTCAAACTGCAAGTCCAATTTTTCAATGCAAGTATGCAATTTGACTTTCACATGTTAAGATTGTATCCTGTGGCTTTGCTGTATTTGCTGAGTGGTTCCAGGAGGGTATTTTTTGTTGTTGTTGTTAATTCCTTGTGCATTTCTATACAGACACAGCCATGTCACCTGTGAGCAAGGACAGTTTTACTTCTTCCTTCCCAAATCTATATACTTTTATTCCTTTTTAAAAATGTAGCTACTAGGAAATTAGAAATGTGGAATTACACGTGTGGACTGCATTGTATTTCTATTGAACAGGGCTGGGAAGAGCAAAATGGCTTTTCTGAGGGGAAACTGGCCCAAATCACTTACCATAGCACTCTGAGGGGCTCAATAGCCCAGTGTGACTTGTTTGGACTTTGAAACACGCTTTGATGTCTCACACCGATGCTTAATATAAGAGCTGGGGCAGACTGTTCTGTCAGTCATAGGGCTCTACTGTGAGTAGAGAGATGGAGGCCCCTCTGGAAGGGCTCATGTGAAAAGTTGCATTTCTAAGAGATCAGTACCAGTGTAATTTCACTGAATTTAACAGCAAGGGGCTGGAGGTCAGATATATTTTTTGTTTGATTGATTCTTGGGGCTGTATTCTGAAATACAGGTTGTACTCTGAAATTATTCTAAACTTTTCACAGCAGAGAAAACCTCACTGACAGGAGCCGCTGGAGGTCTGAGAACTGCTGCTCCTGGTCTCCTCTCACCTTCCGGACTAGCTCATCACTGTCCTCTACAGGGTCTCTTCCCCGGCTTGCCCTGGATTGTCATGTTCCCCCAGAGCTCTCTCCTTGTCCTTCTGATCTGTTCCCTCTTTCCTTTTGTGGGAGTTACATTCAGGTGTCAACTTGGCCAGGTGAAGGCACCTAGTTTTATTGCTGTGGACATGAGCCAATGACATATGAACCTCATCTGTTGCTGATTACATCTGCAGTCGGCTAGGAGGCATGCCTGCTGCAGTGAATGATGTTTGAGTTAATTGGCTGGTGCTTAAATGAGAGACTCAACACAGCACAGCCCAAGCAGCTCAGCATACCTCATCTCAGCACTCGCAGCTCAGCCCAAGCCTTTGGAGATGCAGAAAGAAATCACCCTGGGGAAAGTTGTTGGAACCCAGAGGCCTGGAGAGAAGGCCAGCAGAGAGCATCCTGTGCCTTCCCACGTAAGAAAGAACCTCAGTTGAAACTTAGCTGCCTTTTCTCTGCAGAACTAATGAAATAAATCCCCTTTTATTAAAACCAGTCCGTCTCTGGTGTGCTGCATTCCGGCAGCTAGCAAACTAGCACACCTTTCGACAGAATGTCTCCTCTGTTGTCATAGTTTTACCTTCCCACGCACTGAGAACTCTTAACTCCACGGTCCAGCCACGAGCCTCCTCTGAGTTTCAGACCCACATGAGCAATGGGCATCCCAGCTCTTCCCTTTCCAACAGTGAGTGCGTCTCTTTTTCCCAAGTGGGAAAACTCCAAGTCACTCTTTCCTCCTCTGCTTCATCCACATCCCACGTGGGAGAGGATACTGTTACTGCCTCAGAGCTTACGTTTTGGAGCCAGATGCACCTGGTAGAAATCTAAGTTTCTGTTTCCATATCTGCAAAAATGGTATATAAAAGAACATTTATGCAAAAGTGCATAAAAGGAGATAATAATTCACAGGAAGTGCCTGATAGCGATCAAGAGCACAATAGGCCTCAATAAGAATTAACTGTTATTTGCAGCCAGCTGGATGCAAGTCTTGTGATACTGAACTCAGGACTGTCTCCTGACTGCTGTGCCCCAACTCCTTTCCCATGCCACGGCCCGAGGAATGTTCTCGTCATTTCTCACCCGGGTGCTTCATTAGTCACATTTTTGGCTCTTCATTTTTCAGGCTTCTGTTGGTATAATCTTTCTTAAGAACAAAAGGGTACAATGAAACAAACAAAAGTGACTCCTAACCTGTCACATGCCTTCTGGTTCTCTGCCACCTTCACAGTCTGTGCTCAGACCTCCTTGTCTCCTCGTTTCCCTTCCTTATCCCCTTTGTTCTCTTCTGACTCAACGATCATAACCCTTCTCCGTAAACCAGACCCATTCTGGGGTCAGTGCCTTTAAAGACTCCCTCTCCCTGGGCATCCCTTCTGCTGCCTGATGACCTGCTGGTTCCTAAAATCCCAGTGGAAACACCCGTTTTGTTTATATTACCGTGTGTGGGGTGTGGTAAGGCTAGATACAGATCTGGAGAGACGGGGAGAGACCGAAGGAGTTCCTGGGGAGAGGGCAGTGCACCACACAGGGCACACAGGGGAGCCACCAGCATTGGCCTGGAGGCAAGGACAGAGCACGTGGCACTGAGAAAGTTGTCTTTATTGTGGTTTCTGTGGGAAGCGTGCAGCGGTGGGCCGGGGTATGTCAGTGTAGGATTGGTAGTCTATATTTAAAAGTGATGACCCTGCTGGTCTGAGATTATTTGTAAATAGTCAGGGATAAGAATTACCCAGGAATGGCAGATCTGCAGAATGCTTACAGATGTTAAAGCATCTATTTATAGAAGACAGAAAGCCTTCTCAGTCTTTCAAGGCAGAAATCCCTAATGAGAAACATTGGAAACTCTTGCTTTTCATGCTGCATTGGGTTTTTCAGTTTATTTCTCTTTCTCCCCAATGAGATGATAAGCTTTGTAGTGATTGGGATAATTTCTGTCTTATTTTGCACTGCATCCTCAGACATGTGTCCTAGTACATACATTGATCAACAAATATTTGTGGGATGGATATTGTTGATTTGTCCATTGGTTCCCTAGTAGAAGTTTTGTGCCTGGCTCAGTTCATCTTTGTGTCTTCATGTCTAGCCCAGTTCCTGAACATGGTAATTGGTTAGTAGCCTGTGTGAGTGAGTGGAAAGTGAAAGATGAATTTTGCCATGGACAAAGGCAAGGGAATAACCTCTTATTCCCTTAGAGAGTGAGGGGCTAAGGCTGAGTTAGACCCCAACAAGGGGCCTAGGGAAGTAGAGTTGACTTTTTCCAAGGGAAATGACTTCCTAACTTCCTGGTTTCTCCCCCACCCCTTACTCCTGTGCGTCTCCATTCCTCTTCTGCCTTCATGAGCTTTTCCTCCAGTTTGAGGTGATGAGCAGTTAAAATAAACACAAGAACAGTAAAAACAACAACTCAGTGTGTGGACAGATTCGCTAACCTCTCTGAACTTCAATTCCTTCATCTTTGTCTAGAAAATGGTTGTTGGGAAATTCACTTTGTTTCCCCTGTCCTAGAGGGACAATCTTTTTAGTAATATGGAATTGTTTGCTGGTTTCTCTAAAACATTTCCTTCCTCTTACATTTTGGTGCTTTCTTCAAAGGTCAAGTGTCTTGAGAAGGTGACAACCTAAATGCAATGAGGAGCCCCAGGCAGTCCACCTGGGAAACCAGGCCACGGCAGAGTCTGCAAACTCAAGCTTCTCTGGTTCCAACACCAGTGCCTCATCTCTCAGTCAGGGCAATTAACAGGTGCTAAAATCCACGGGGAACAGAGGGAGACATTAGCCCTCTTGGGGGGAATGTGAGTGAGCCCGGCGAGCCCTCACCAGGAAATAGTCTTCCCACAAGGCAACCTGCACGGGACTGAATTTGAACGAGGCAAATGCCTGCTGGAGAGGAAACATTCCTTAAGGAAGGAAACCACAGACACTTGGCATGAGGAGGCCCCGAGGATGTCCGAAGGTGCGACGATGCTAACCCCTGCGGCGGCAGGTCTGCGAGTGCAGCACACTCGGCCCCCACACGCTCTGAATCAGAGACTCTGGGGCAGGCAGAGACACCATCGCCATGACCTCCTCCCATGCGGATGGGTGTTCAGAGCTGTGAGCTCTGCACCAGCCACGGAGGTGGCCTTTAGTATCCCCCTGTACAGACGGTCATTGATAAGTCGAGTAATCCCCATACTTAGTAGGCCTGGACCCTGGGCCCCCAAATCCATTTTTTTCCAGCACATCTTGGGGTCTTTTTGGCACATCACACTGGTTTTTTTGTGGATTTGACAATATTACACACACACACACACACACATATAATAAAGATATTTCCACATACTTAATTTTACATCCTATTCAACTGTCAGGCCACCAAGGCCTTATCTAGTCTTATTTGAAGTTCCCAACAGGAACTCACTACCTCTGAATGTTTTTTGCAGTAACGGGGGAGCCGCTTTGAAGGAAACCATCTGGGCTCCTCTCCTGGGTCTGATCGTAGGGTTCAGGGAAGGCTTTCCTCCTACTTGTTCAGACCTCATGATTCTGCGCTAAAAGAGTCAAGACGACACCCTGGACATCTGGGTGCTCTAAACCTTCACTCAGTAGCAGTTCCGTATCAGAAAAAAGCCATGAGCGTCACAGAGGGGCAGACCCCTGGCCCCACGTTTAAGCCACTAAATGACACAAACTGGCTGCAGAGGCTTCTGTTTCCTCAACTGCAAACAGCAGATGCCTCAGTGTTTTAGAGAAGAGTAAGTGAAGTAAGGTTTTTATGACAGTGTTTAATATGTACTCAGACCCAATAAATAAATATAGCTGTTGTTATGTGTTTAAACTTGTTGATCCCCTTTATGGGATGGTGGGGTGGGACTCTGAGCAAACCACTTCAATTCCCTCACTTTTTTTTTTTTTTAAACATTCGTAACTTTTGATCATTCCATTCTACATATATAATCAATAAATCACAATATTATCACATAGTTGCATATTCATCATCATGATCTTTTCTTGGAACATTTGCATCTATTCAGAAAAAGAAAAAGAAAACAGAAAAATATTCATACATACCATACCCCCCATCACTGATCACCAGCATTTCACTCTAAATTTGTTTTAACATTTGTTCCCCCTATTATTCATCTTTATTCCGTATGTTTTACTTGTCTTTTGATAAGGTAGATAAAAGGAGCCTCAGACACAAGGTTTTCACAATCACACAGTCACACTGTGAAAGCTATATCATTATACAATCATCTTCAAGAAACATGGCTACTGGAACACAGCTCTACATTTTCAGACATCTCCCACCAGCCTCTCCACTACATCTTGACTAACAAGGTGATATCTATTTAATGCATAAGAATAACCTCCAGGATAACCTCTCAACTCTGTTTGGAATCTCTCAGCCATTGACACTTTATTTTGTTTCATTTCACTCTTCCCTCTTTTGGTCGAGAAGGTTTTTTCAATCCCCTGATGCTGAATCTCAGCTCATTCTAGATTTTCTGTCCCACGTTGTCAAGAAAGTCCACACCCCTGGGAGCCATGTCCTATGTAGACAGGGGGAGGGTGGTGAGATTGCTTGTTGTGTTGGCTGGAGAGAGAGGCCACATCTGAGCAACAAAAGAGGTTCTCTTGGGGTGACTATTAGGCCTAATTTTAAGTAGGCTTGACTTATCCTTTGTGGGGTTAACTTTCATATGAACAAACCCCAAGATTGAGGGCTCAGCCTATAGCTTTGATTGTCTGCACTGCTTGTGAGAATATCAAGAATTCAACTTGGGGAAGTTGAATTTTACCCCTTTCTCACCACTCCCTGAAGAGGACTTTGCAAATACTTTTTTATTCACTGTTCAAATCACTCTGGGATTTATCAGGGCATCACTCTGGACAAACCAACAAAATCTCATGTCCTACTCAAGGTTCCGTGTACTTATGTTGTTCAGTTAAGCTGTCTATATAAGTTATATTGCAATTCCCTCACTTTTGAAATGAGGAATTGGCGGGGCCTCCTTTTGATGCAGAGACTTGGTCAGCTGCTAAGTGAGAGGAAATTTTCACTGTAGCTATGTATTCTTCTATCAAACATTTGCTGGCCATCTGCTAAATAGCCACAAAGTCCATAGGCCAGTTAGTAGGAAGTTATATCCCCTCTCTTCTTTGGGAAACTTTAATAACCCCTCCTGCCATATTGTTTGGACATCTTCCTCTGTACTGTTGGTTTGAAGTTGACTCGGTCAAGATAAGCTTTGCTAGTTGCCACAGCCCCTACCATCACTGTAACTTAACATGACAAAGACAAGTTAGATGTGGGTTGGTGAGGAAACATCGCCAACAGTGCCTCTGAGATCCAGGCCCCCTTCTTCTACGTGCCATCACAACTTTAATCTATAGAATAAGTGGGCATGCCAGCGGATGGTTCCAGCACAGAGTTGGAAGTGCTATGTGAAGCTCTATGAGAACACAGCTGAAGGCTTTAGGGGTTGGGGATTAGAAAAGGCTTCCTGAAAGAGAGGCACACTTCATCTCAGCCCGAAGAGGGAGTGGGAAGTAACTAGGTAAGGGTGAGAAGGCTTTTCAGAGGAAGAGCAGTTTGTATGAAACCATCAAAACAGGTAACAGCAGGATTTGTGGGGTGGGGAGCGCGTGGCATGACTGGACAGGGCGTGTTCGTGTGACTCTCTTTCCCAGCTGAGCGGGGCTGATGGAAGTTGGGGGGCGAGCAGGTGGAGGGGCTCCTCTACTAAGCTGTGGAGTTGGGATTAAAGGCAAGGATAGTTCGTTTTAATTCAATTCTTGTACCGTGGAAGTAGAAACATAATTTTAAACTCTTCTTGTAAATTATTATTTACAGTGCACTCGGCGCACATACCTACGTTGTTTCACTGAGCTTCATACCTTCCTGTATGTAGACATTCTTACCTGCGTTTTGTAAGTGGAAAACAAGCCTCGCTAAAATTAAGTGTCCACTTCTCTGACACCACGTCCGGGGTACTTTTTTTTGCCACGTTTCACTACCTTGGTCACCAACTTACAAAACAGTGCAACAGCTAACGCTTTTCCCGTGGGGAATGAAGTTAGAACCAGAGATGGTCAGGCCTGGAGCTTTTCTTAGATGGAAGCTAGTTCTGTGTTTCCCAAGCAATGGACCTTGAATCACCTGAATCAGAAATACCTCGGGTAACTAACGAAATGCACATTCCTAGGTTTCATATCAGACCTATTAAATTCTGAGACGTGAATGCTAATGCCCCAGGTAATTTTTTATATTCACCAAAGATTGAGAGGCTCTGATCTAGTACATCCCTTCTTTTCTACAACTAGGACATTGTAAGTTTAAAGATGCTGAGTGACTAGTTTGAGGACACACAACCTTAGTCTGAATTTGCGTTGGAATTTGGGTCTCTCCAATGTCACTCAATTCTTCAGGTGTGGCTCCAGCCCTGATGAGTCACCTTAGATAAACATGTTTAACCATTCTGGGCCTCATTTCTTCATTTATAAAATGGCAATAATTCCTGCTCTGCCTACTTCACAGGAGTGAATAGTCAAGCCCAAATGCATCCATGGAGGTGTTTTGTAGCAGTGTGCTATTATTGTTATTACATTGTTGTATGTCTGAAAGCAGAGTTCTGGACACAGGGTAGAGACCAAAAGATGAGCTGCCAAGAGAATAAAAGCATTTCAAATGGGTAGACCCAGAAAAGAAAGGGAAAGGAAATGACCTTAAAGGGCAAACTTAAGCTATGTTTGTGTGTGACCCCTGTTTTAGTCATAGTTCATAAAATTAGACTCTCCTTTCCACAGAGAATAGACACAGCACATTGAGTCAAAGGCCATTGCTTTAGAAGAGATGTTTGGGGTAAAACTGTATAATTCAGAAAGGATATCTAACTTAGCCTGTTTCCTGAGTTGAAAAATTCTTACAAAAGTGTTTCTCAAAACTTAGCTGTGACCCTAGCAGTCAACGAAGTGATAGAGTTGGGATACCCTTTAAAGGAAGAAGTTAACTGGTTCACAAAAAGGAAGCTAACTAAATAATGGGAAGATTGGATTTCTAAATGAGAATAGGCATTGCCTTTAAGGAATTTCACAGGGTTTTTCTCCTGCAAGGCTCTTTATCAATTTCTCAAAATAAGCTTGATTTACACAAGAGCCTCATATAATTTTATAAATAAACATGAAATAGTTTCAACCTTGTTCTCATTGTATGAACTCTTAACCCATATGGATGTTGAGAATGGGTGGCAGAGCTAGATTTGGAACCCATCTTCTCTGGCTATGAATCTAGGGCTTCTTCCTGTTTTTTTCCATTCCTCTCCATAGAATTCATCTCATGATTCTTTTCCTTTTGTTAACTATTCAACCACAGTAAGTATACTTGGTTGCTAAAAACAGGCTCTGGGTATGAATTTAGGTTTCCTGTAAAAATGGCGATAACAGCATCCAGTAGATCTCTGTCTTTGCCAGTATGTCAGGTTATTATACTCTGAATGACCCTTCTAATGGAATCAACTCAAGTGCTCGAGAAAATTTAAAAACATTGAACTACATCACTCAATTGGTATAAAAGCCTAAAGAATATAAAAAATCAAGGAAAAGCAGGAGCTGGGAGAATACTGAGTATCAAAGTCAGTTCTTCCCCTAAGAGTTTCTGCTGCATCTTGGAGGCATGCAGCATCTGCCTTGAAAACAGCATGGGATTGAGAGAAAACCTTGGGTCAGACCAAAACGGGGAAAATAATTGCAGCTATTGACTAAAGCTGGGGTCTCAAAGGGCTATTGCCTGAGTGTAAGTGTGAATGAGAAATAAATCCATCTTGCAGAAGAGGATGGAAAAAGAACCTGTCTATAAAAGATTGGCAGTGTGTGCCAAGAATAAAGAATTCTTTGAGAGTTTGTAATTACCAGTTGGAACTCACGTAGGTTTGTGATCTGAATGCATGCTACTAATGTGAATACATGCTAATGTGATTGCCTGTTAGTAGTACTGGCAGGTGACCAGCAAAACAACACACAGATTCTTTCCAGAGAATCTCAACTTCAACCTAGGCCTAAAATAGTTCCCGTGGAGTAGCATTCCATGTCAATTGAGCAATGCACAGTCAGAAGTCCCAAGGCTCACAAGGACACAATAAGACAGTGATACAATGATACAATGATTCCAGGTAAGAATCAGCAGAAAACAGAATTTATAGAAATAGGCCTATACAGGAATCAGCGTTTAAAATTTTAGACACAGAATAAAATGACCATGCTTATTCATGTTAAAATAAATAAAAGTACTCCTACAAAACAATAGGAAAAAGATAACAATAGAAATATGGATAAAAGACTAGAATAGACATGTTACAAAAGATGATATCCAGATGTCTAATGAACATCTGAGAAAGTGTTTAACTTCGTTTTTCATCAAGGAAATACAAATTGAAACCACAGTGAGATATTCCTACACCATCATCAAAATAGCTAAAATGAGAAAGATAGAAACAAACAAATGATTATTGGCAGGAATGTCGGCCAAAATGAGGAACAACTAAAATTTCATATTTGCTGTTGGAAGTGTAATTGGTATAACCACTTTGGAAAATTGTTTGACATTTCTACCAAAGCTGAACATCTGCAGACCCAATGATCCAATAATTGTATTCCTTGGGTGGGAGTTTAGGACATGGGTTAGCAGTGGGTTGTCATGATGAGATGCTCAGAACATGGTCCTTGTTGGGGCCACCAGGCCTCTGCAGAGGATCCCATTCGGGCCAGCATGCCTATGCCAGCCACTGAGCCCATCTCCTTCTGGGTGGGATAGTCCCTCTCCATGGCTACCTGAATGAGTTTCTCCAGGGGGATGCCACTGTGGGCAGGAAGGAGCATGGGTCATCTACAAAGCCACCAGCCTGCACTGAAGATCTTGGATGAGAAAGGGCAGACAAGGACAGAGAAGAATCACTTTCACTCATTTCTGAAAGGGGTTTGTAGAGTCTCAAAAGCTTGCTGTCCTTTCTGCCTCATGGCTTCCTCTAGGAGCTGGCTCTTCTTCAGGCATGCGGTGTGAAGAGGAGCAGTCCCATGGCAGGGGTGGAGGTGTAGGTGGAGATGCTCAAGGGACAGGGG
>PVIY010046208.1:0-18540 GCA_004026745.1 Myrmecophaga tridactyla | reverse complement strand
GACTGTGCTTGCACAGGAGAGGTGGGCTGGGCTGGGGCATGTGAGTGTGTGCTTGAGGTGGGGGTGTGGGGCAGTTATGAGTAGGGATGGGGGAGGTGGCAGGGTGGGGGCTTTTGGAGCATAGGGAGGGGAGGTGGGTGATGGCGTTCAGGTGCATGGAGTGTGGGGTAAGTCATGGGTTGCAGGGCTGTGCCGTGGAGGGCAGTGCATTGGTTGCGTATCCAAGGAACGCAACTTGGCTTACTTCCTAGTCCCGGTCTCCCTGTCTATGCACTCCTGAGGGCTCTGGGCTTCCATTTGGAAAAGGGCGCGTTAGGCTGTTTGCATCAGCGTGACTGTCTCTGGTTCTCTGTGTCTCAGTTCTTCAGCCTTTACAACCAGGTCCTCCCTGTGTGGTGTAGAAGACCCTCCCAGGTCATTTACACCCTGGAATCGCTGTCTCAGTAGCCTTCCCATTCTTCCTCTAGCTGTTCCTTGGAGCAGGGATGACCTCGACCTCTCCTATTCCACTGTCTTCCTGGAACTCTCTCTAAAGCCATTTTTAAAGGTATTTTTTGTACTCAATTAGCACCTTAAGAATTGACCTGTCTTGCGTAAGATATTTTCTGGGGTCTTTTAATGATTCTTTAATATAGAGCAGATGCTACCCGATTCATTGTTTTTCCTAACACCGCAGCTCCAATAGACTGTCCCCTATTCACTGTGACAACTTTCAAAAGTAGTTTTGTAGAGTGTAAAGCATGGCATGACTTGGGTTATTTACTTTGTGGAATGGCACCTGCACCCTCCTGGGCTACAATTTTGAATCAGGCGAGGTGGTTTCAGGACCTCATTCCCCTTATCCATTCTTTGTTCTTCCAAGATAAGAAACCCCAGGGCTCTGATCAATCTTGGGCTTTCTAGGAATGTTGCACTACAGCCACCTCATTGTTTCTCTGAGGTCCAGCATCTTGGATGGGGGCTTTGTGGTCTTAGAGTGGGGCTTGGCTATCTGCATCCTAGGTATTTGCATACAAAAGAACCACCGATCTAGACAGCACCCTAGCCTCAATTTTCCAACTCTCTCCTTTCTGGGCCCTCCGAGCCAGAGTCAACATTGTAGTATCAGATAATCATTAAGGTCTGTTCCAGTTTTGAAATTTTGCACAGTGGTTTTATTTGATCGCTTCCTGCTAGATGGCAGTGTGGAACAATGAATTACAAGAACAATCTGAACTGTTACTGTGCTTTTGCTCATCATTTATTATTCCAAAAAGTGGTTATTTTTCAGGTTTTATCTGAACAAAGTTTTTCCAAAACTATTGAAATTAGTATTATATTTAGGAAATAAAGAACAAGAATATGGTTTAGGGGTATAGTAATGTTCTTTCATCTATGTCTAAGTATTCCTCAATGTGTAGACATTTCTGACCCATATGTAAATGCTTTCAATTTGGAATGTAAAGGGTTGATTTCAGCAAGAAATGCAATGCTTTATTCAATTACCTGCATTCTGCAAAACAACATTTGTTACAGTGTTCCTGAACATGGCTTGTTTTTTTTTTTTTGCAAGGAACTGAATTATTTTTTTTCATTGAAAAATCTTCACACACATACATTCTATAGATGGTGTACAATCGATGGCTCACAATATCATCACGTAGTTGTGTATTCGTTACCATGATTGTTTTTTCAGAACATTTGCATCACTCCAGAAAAAGAAATAAGAAAAAACTCATACATACTTTACACCTTATCCCTCCCTTTAATTGACCACTAGTGTTTCCATCTACCCAATTTATTTTACCCTTTGTTCCCTGTGCTGGTTTGAAAGGAAGTATGCCCCCTAGAAAAGCCATGTTTTAATCAAAATATCATTTCATAAAGGTAGAATAATCTCTATTCAATACTGTATGTTTGAAACTGTAATCAGAACATGTCCCTGGATGATGTGATTTAGTCAAGAATGGTTGTTAAACTGGATTAGGGGACGACATGTCTCCACCCATTTGGGTGGGTCTTGATTGGTTTATTGGAGTCCTATAAAAGAGGAAATATTTTGGAGAATGAGAGATTCAGAGAGAGCAGAAAAACATAGCCACGAGAAACAGAGTCCACCAGCTAGCGATCTTTGGAGATGAAGAAGGAAAATGTCTCCCCGGGAGCTTCATGAAACAGAAAGCCAGGAGATGAAGCTAGCAGATGACGCCGTGTTCGCCTTGTGCCGCTTCCAGATACGAGAGGAACCCTGACTGTGTTCACCATGTGCCTTCTGACTTGAGAGAGAAACTCTGAACTTCATTGACCTTCTTGAACCAAGGTGTCTTTCCCTGGATGGATGCCTTAGATTGGACATTTCTACAGACTTGTTTTAATTGGGACATTTCTTCGGCCTTAGAACTGTAAACTAGCAACTCTAATTCCCCTTGTTAAAAGCCGTTCTGTTTCTGGTATATTGCATGCTAGCAGATTAGAACATTCCCTCTATTATTTATTTATTTCTGGGTGCATGGTCTGGGAATTGAACCCGGGTCTCCTGCATGCAAGGTGAGCATTCTGCCACTGAACCACCCAAGCACCCTTTATTTATTTTTTAATCCATGTTTTTACTCATCTGTCCGAACCCTGGACAAAAGGAACATCAGCCACATGGTTTTCAAAATCCCACAATCACATTGTAAAAGTTATATCTTTATACAATTGTCTCCAAAAATCAAGGGTACTAGAACATAGTTCAACAGGTACTTCCCTCCAACCTCTCCAATATACCATAAACAAAAAATGGATATCTATATAATGCATAAGAATAACCTCCAGGATAACCTCTTGACTCTGAAATCTCTCAGCCACTGAAACTTTATTTATCTCATTTCTCTCTTCCCCCTTTTGGTCAAGAAGGTGTTCTCATTCCCCTCATGTTGGGTCCTGACTCATTCCTGGATTTCTGTCCCACATTGCCAGGGAGATTTACACCCCTGGGAGTCATGTCCCATGTAGGAGGGAAGGCAGTAAGTTAACCTGCTGAGTTGGCTTAGAGAGAGAGGCCACATTTGAACAACGAAAGCAACATTCTCTGGGGGTGACTCTTAGACCTAATTTTAAGTAGGCTTAGCCTATCCTTTGCAGGAATAAGTTTCACAGGGACAAATCCCAAGATCCAGGGCTCTGCTTATTGATTTGGTTATCCCTCCTGCTTGAGAGAATATCAGAAATTCTACAAGAGGGATTTTAATCCAGATCTTCCACCCAGTAGCAGAGTTGTCATAAAGTAACTTCTAGAGGCCATTCTTGGTAAAAGAATAGTGTTTTAGTTTGCGGACTGCTGGAATGTGATATACTTGAAATGGAATGGCTTTTAAAACGGGAAATTTATTAAGTTGCAACTTTACAGTTCTAAGTCCGCAAAAATGTCCAAATTAAGGCCAGTCTATAAAAATGTCCAAATTAAGGCATCCACAGAAAGATACTTTGGCTCAAGAAGGCTGATGATGTTCAAGATTTCTCTCTCAGCTGGAAGGGCACATGGTGACATGTGCTAGATTTCTCTCCAAGAATCTTCTACCGCTTCTCTGGACTCTGTCTGTTCTGTTGTTTCTGGTGGCTCTCGTGGTTCTAAAGCTTTTTCCAAAATGGTTCCCTCTTAAAGGGCTCCAGTAAGCAACCCCACCTTGGATGAGTGGAAATACATCACCATGGAAGCTATCTAATCCAAAGTTACCATCCAGCAATATTGAATGAGAATTAAAGGACATGGCTTTTCTGGGATACATAATAACTTCAAACCAGCACATTCTACCTTTTGGACCCCTCAAAAGACATTGTCTTTCCAAATGCAAAATAAATTCATTCCATAACATTATCAGAAAGCCTTAAACCATTTCAGTAACAATAAAAACATAATACAAAGTCAGAAACACAAAATCTCATCAGAGTCAGCTACAGGTCTGTCCTAAGGCAAAATTCTCTTCTGACTCTGGACCTGTAAAACTCAAAACAAGTTATCTGCTTTCAACATACAAAGGAGGGACAGTCATAGGACCCATGTTCATATTTCCATAGGGAGAAGCTGGAAGGAACACAGGGGTCACTGGATCCAAGTAGTTTCGAAAATCTACAGGGCAAAGTCCACTAGATTTCAAAGTCAGAGTCATCTATTTTCAGAGCTTTAGAAAGTGGCAGTCCCACCCTTTCCCAAGGCCTGAGGCAGCACAACTCTTCCACTGCAATGAGGAGGAAGGCCCACCATCTGCCTTTGGGGCAAACTCGCTCCCTCCAAGTGGTTGGGTGGGTCCACTCTCCTGGCCCGTGGTTTCTTGACTTCAGATCTTTAGATTCTATAGTTCTGCCTTTTAAGTTATTTTTCCTCCAGTGTGTCCCTTTTCTTCTCCTCGTAGGCCAGACTAGCGGTGATTCTGTTTATAGAGATCCCACAACACTGTTGTTGGTTTCCTATGCAATAGGGTAGGATCCTCCCGTCAGACAAAAGGGCTTTCCACAAATCCTTTCTGGATAACTTCATCTCCAATCCTGGCTTTTTCTGAAATGGCTGACTGGTTCCATGTTTGGTTAAATCCTCACGTGGGGAACTGTTCTGTGGCGTCTCCCTTTCTGGAAGCCCAGAATTTTACAGACCATCAATTTATTATGGTTTCTTTACACCCAAGAGTTCAGTTCTCAATTCTTCTCTTTCTTGTCACATTTTGCTCTAAGCTGCAAGGAGAAACCAGGCTGCACTCTCCATACTTAATTTGGAAATCTCCTCAGCTAAATATCCTGAATTGTCGACTTTAAATTCTGACTTCCAATCAACAACAGTCAACAACTCTGCAAGACTCTGTGTTACTTTAAAACAAGGGTCACCTTCTTTCCAGTTCTCAATGGCACATTCCTCATTTCTGTCTAAAGCCTCTTCAGAGATATCTTTAGAGTCCACATTTCTCCCAACAGTTTCTTCAAAGGATTCTAGGCCTTTCTATCAAGCTCCTCACAACTCTTCCAGAATCTTCCCCTTATCCATTTAAAAAGCCATTCCAGGGTGGGCCATGATGGCTCAGTGGCAGAGCTCTCGCCTGCCATGCCGGAGACCCGGGTTTGCTTTCCAGTGCCTGCCCATGTTAAAAAAAAAAGAAAAGCCATTCCAGCATGTTTGATATTTGCAAATCACAGCAGCACCCCACTTCTCTGATACCAAAATCTCTTTTAGTTTGTAAGCTGCAGGAATGCGATATGCCAGAAACAGAACAACTTTTTAAAAGGAGAATTTATTGATTTGCTAGTTTACAGTTCTAAGGCCATGAAAATGTCCAAATTAAAGCAAGGCTATAAAAATGTCCAATCTGAGGCATCCAGGGAAAGACACCTTGGTTCAGGAAGGCCGATGACGTTCAGGGTTTCTCTCTCAGCTGGAAAGGCACATGGCGAGATCTGCTAGCTTCTTTAATGGCTTCCCTGAGGCTCTGCCTGTTCTATTGGCTCTGTTGGTTCTGGTGGCTCTTATGGCTTTAAAGCTTTTTCAGAATGGTTCCATCTTAAAGTGCTCCAGTAAGAAACCCTATCTTGTATGTATGGAGACATATCTCCCTGGGAACCATTTAATCAAAAGTTACCACCCACAGTTGGGTGGGTCACGTCTCCATGGAAACAATAAAAAAGATTCCAACCAGCAATATTGTATGAGGACTAAAGGACATGGCTTTTCTGGGGTACATAATATCTTCAAACCAGCACAAATAGTTACTTAGAAGACCATACGAGGAAAACAAAGATGAAAAAGCTGAGGAGCTGTCTCCAGTGCCTTAGTTTTTAGTGACATTTGATCTTTACAGTCCTATACCTCTGTCCCACCTTTTATTAATCTGTTCTTTTTTAATGCTCCAAAAACAAGCTTATGTGGTGATTAGACTTTATGTCAGTCTTTTTTTTGTTGTTCTGTGTACATTTTAATGTAGTTTCCACATTGAAGAGACCTTCTAAATACCCATTTTTGTGTGGTCCTATTATTAAGACTGCATCATTCGAGTGTTTTGGTGTGTATCTGGGATTTAAGAATGTGAGGTAGTGTCCCCTTCAGTTCTGTAATAGAAATGGGAGGGTGCTCTGGCTACAATTTTGATCCTGCCATTTATCCCCAGTGGCCTGCCTGTGCCCCCTTCTCCCTCACGGTTCTCTGTGGTCTCTCATGAATGTGTATTGGATGGAAGAGGCTGACAATGGTGGCGGATACTGTGATCCTGGGCTGCCCAGAGGTGACCATGAGGAGAGGAGGCGAAGCAGTCTCAAGTTCCACAGGCTGGGCAGGAGAAGACTGCACCAGCAGGAGGAGAAGGATGCTCGACCGCTTGCTGTACTCTTGCTCCAGCAGATGCAGTGCCCACCTGGGTTGGCCACTCGCCTGCTTGCCCAGTTGGCTGCTCACCTGCTGCCTGCAGCAGCTGCTTCCTTGAAGCTGAGTGACAGCGTGTTCTGGAGCATCTGTGACGCCAAGGTGTTCTGTGAGGACTCGGACAAGATTAACTGCTTCTACCTCAATGAGCATTTCAAGCAGCAACGGCGACTCCGTCGTGCTCAGACTGCCAAGTGGGCAAACCAAAGAGAACCGTGTACAGTAAGAGGTGTACTTGTCCATGTCACTTGTGGATGACACGTTCATTTCTGAGTCTCTTAATAAGATCATTGGACTCTGGGATCTCTGGGGTCCTAACTGCCAGGGACTCGCTCTCTACAGAGCAGGCCAGTTTGCTCTTTTGATCCAGAAGGGTTAAGTTTTGCTGCAGGTGTCAGTGTTGGAATGGATGAACTTTATGACTTTCGATTTTTAGATAAGGGGCCGTTGCCCCCTTTAAGATGCTGTATGATTGGACTTGTAAGTGTACAGGACTGAAGTTCAGCAGGGATAGCAAGCTCATCCTCTTCTCCACCAAGGGCAGCTTCATCCAACGCATCGATGCATTCAAGGGAGCGGTGGTGCATACATTTGGGGTTATGCCAACAGCAGGGCTGTCACACTGGAGGTCTCATTTACTCCAGACTCCCAGTTTATTATGACTGGTTCAGAGGATCCATGTTTGGAATGGAGAGGGTGGTATAAAAGTAGCAGTCTTGGATGGCAAACATTCAGGAGCCATCGTCTGTTCGCAGTTCAACCCCAAGTTCATGACCTATGTCAGTGCTTGTTACAACATGGCCTTCTGGCTACCCACCACTGATGACTGATCCCAATGCTTTCATCTGTGTCTGTGCACTGAGGTCAGCCAGCTGGACAAACTCAGAGGGACTGAGATAATAGTGGGATTGAATCATTTGACTGGGCTAGAGAGCATCCTTTCACATGGCCTTCCTAAGGATATTGCTGTACATTTGCTCAAAAGAGAATCCTTTGATGTGCTTCTTCAAAAGGACTCTTGGTGCTGCAGATGCAACTGGGGCTCAGATTTTCTGCCATGCTGCACTGAACTCCTCCAAAAGAGTAACCAGTTTGATGAAGAGTCTCATGGTGCCTTCAACACACCTTCAGTTCTGAATGTATAGGCTGGCAAGGCGCTGGTGAAGTTGTTAATTCTGCACGTCCCTTCTCCCTCCCACATAAATGATTGGAAAGACATGGTTCTAGTTTTGAAATGCCAGAGCAACTCAGGGTCTCCTTGTATCAATGTGGCATTAGTCCATGACCATCATGTTTCTTCTTATGTACCAGACATTTACGGAAATAAGTCTTCATATATCTTGGGGCCAAAGGAAGTAATACTTACAGAAGGACCTTGCTTGCAAGGAATTCATGCAGTTAGTCATTGAAGGGTAGGGCTGGGTTCTTGGGTAGGCCTCATATCCCTGAATATTGGGTGGAAAAAGGCCCAAGGCCTGAAAGGGGTAGCAGGTTAAGTTCCCAGGACTGGGGGTTTAGAAGTAGCTTAGTACAGTTCCCTGTCATCAAGACAAGCGTGTGGTTCTCCTGGGTGCCTGTCAGACTTTTGGTTGTGCACAAAAGCAAGGTGGGAGCCTATTTTTGTAATTAGATATATCACCCTTTCCTGTGGACCAGTATTGTGAAATGAGCCTGAGTTGTTTTCCCTGTTGCCTTCTCTGCCCACTACAAATGTGTCTATAGTCTCTACATAATACCACCTTTCTCCCCCCAGCATCCCACAAGAGCTGGACATGGCCCTGTGCTATATGTTATGTTTAGCCTTTTATATATGACCTTTGATTTCTTGTTTGTATTTTAGCACAGTGTGTGCACCTCCATTTCATATCTGTGTTCAAATGAAACACGTATATATCCACGCTTAAGGATGTTATGAAACCTGATTTCCTCATAATCACCTGCAGTCTCTCAGAATTCAGCCAAAGGAGTCCTGCAGCCCGGGAGAAAGACTGCACCCTTGCTAACAGTGTTTGCCACAAGTGTTAGTGGATCTTACCCATGACCTTGTTTTTTTTCCCTCCATTACCTTTTTCCCTTCAGGAGACTGAGTGAAGCAAAGCTTCAAGTGTTTGCTGTTTCCACGGCACTTAACAAGGGTCTTGAGATAACTCCCTTGTGCTTCTCAAGCTGCACTTTGAGACCCTCTCTGCAGCATTAGCCCCTCTTTTGCCTGGTGATGCTCTGTCTGTGCTTGCAGGTGTGTGACCGTCACTCTTGCATGACTTCTGTGTCTGGTTTGTGGCATTTGGGGACAGGATCCTGGGATCAGATAATTTTCAGCTTGTCCAAGGCTTCTTTGCCAATTACAGGTCCCCGAAAGGGATGTGGAGTGTCTGCTTCTTTCTTTTCCTTGCCTTCTCTTGAGAGAGGGAGGGGCTCTAGCCAGGCCTGGCTTGAGATGAGCTGAGACTGGCTCATGACCTTTTTCTCCCCAGTGTGGCCTCCTAGGAGCAGGGTGAGCAGCATGTTATTTCACTCAGCTCCCAAACAAACATTTAAGCAGGCAACACACATAGTCCCCTGCAGCTCTCATAGCTGACACTCAACAAGTTATGAATTGCTCATGAGTATGTAGTTCCTTGGGGTTAAAGCAAGCCATCACTCCTTCCGTTCAGCTGCAAGAATAGAACGTGAATCACTAGCCATTTTGACTTGTTCTGCAGACTTAAAGGGCAAAGGGTGTACTGTATGCCTTTCCCAGATGTAGATGGAGCTGGCAATGTGTCTGCCACGCACTGGGTAATCTGCCGTCTCAGAGCAGAGAGTCTTACAGAAACCAAATGAGCTGAGCTGTTACTGCCCACCCCTGGCCTTTCATGGGGGTGGTGGTGTATGTGTGCTGAAAATCTCTGGTAGGTGTAACTGTTTAAAGAGAGTGCTTAGAACTGTTTTCCCAAGAGAGGCTGCACAATTACCGTCTGCAAGCCATGCAGCCACCAAGCATCACCCTCCCAGCAGCCACAGGAAAGTGTTTTGTATTTGAGATTAACATGTATGCCCAAAGCTGAGGTAACTGTTCCCCTCAAAGCCATGCCATTGCATGGACCCTTTTGTAGACCCTGTGTCTGCAGAGCAGCCTCCTGTGTTGAACGAAAGGGGAAAGATGCGGCTGGAAGCAACCAGAAGTGCGGTGGGATGAGGCAGAATAAAGGAAGAAAGGAGGCTGTGGGCTGTTTATATGTGACAGTGTCATGGCACTGCTCAACCACCAGCCAGTGGGGCTTTTTTTTTTTTTTTTTTTTAAGTCTTTCTCCCTTGCAATCGTAATTAATGCTTATTAAGGAAAATTTGGGAGTTTTAAAAAGGATTACTTTGCCATCCAAAAGCTACCACTGTTCATCTTTTGGTTCTGTTGACATTTCTGTGTATGGGTGTGTTTACATAGATGTTATTGTTCGGTACATACAATTTTATGTCTCTTTTTGTACTTAACATATAAACATCTTTATTATTTTTCCATCAACACTTTTAAATGGTTAAAAAAAATGCTCAGCTCATTAAAAAAATATGAAGTTCATTAAACATTCAAAGAGTGAGGAACACGTTAACACAAATAAACGTTAACAAAGAAAACTGGGTAAAAGCGGAGACCATGGATAAAGCTCACGTTTATCAGGTACCCACGGGGTAGACATGGCCTCTAGGGTGTCCTCTGTGACATAACACAATTGGTCGTTTATGTTTTGTTTTTTTCAGTGTTTAATAGTTGCTTCCTGTGCACTTAGTGAACAAACTTTAAAAAGTTTCCCGGGCGGCTGCCGTGGCTCAGCAGGCAGAGCTCTGACCTGCCGTGCTGGAGGTCTGGAGTTCGATCCCTGGTGCCTCCTGCCCATATGCAAATTAAAAAAAAAATAATAAGTTTCCTAAAATTCCTATTTCTTGCGTTCTCTCCTCTGTTCTGATAGAAACAAGTACACAGTGATATGGGTACATGGAAACCGAGTTGGTGGTTGGCTTGGGGTAAGGTTTCCCAGAGGGGAGAACCTTGAGGGAAGGCTTGGAGGAAGGCGAGGACATTGAAAGAGGTATGGTGTTCCTGGTAGAGCCAACGGCATTTGTTAAGGCTGAACGGAAAGATGATGCAACATTTTAGGAATCTCAGGATCAAAGGGTGTGTGTGGGAGAGGGGTAGGTGGGGTAACTAACGAAATAGTTTGGGCCCACAGTCTTGTTTACTAAGCTAAGGAGTTTGATTTTTATTTTGAAATCTTTGGGAAGCCACAGAAGGATTTTAGTCAGGGGAGATCGGTCATTTACTCTACATTCCAGAAATATCTCTTTATAACTAAGGAGAGAATGCAGGGGGATCGGAATGGGTGGAATACCAGCAAAGGGCCTTTTGGAGTAAGCAGGTAAGAATGAATGAATGAGCAGTGTTGATGAGTAGAGTTGAAAGGAGATAGTTAAAAGTGCCAGAAGAATTGTCCAAGGGCCCTTGGGCATTGTCCCATCAGCCTGTAACGTCAACTGTCTTTCTCACGATGACCACCCCCTTAGGGAAGTTTTGGAGATTTGTACCTTATAACATGGATATACCTCTTGGAAGAGTCAACCCTGTTTGAGCAATTCCACCTTTGTGTGAATAATTTAAATTTGATAATTAGATGCATTCCTTCTAAAAACTCTACCAGCTATAAGTAACCTCTAGCTCAGTTGACTCCCCAGTTACTAGAGAAAAGGCTGGAGCAGAGGAGGCTTCTCACCACACCTTGCCTTTCTTCTGATTCACCTCTCTCCAGGTAACACCACTGGAGGAAGGAAGTACAGACTGGGGGCAGGAGCAGGAACCTTCAGGGTGGATAGTTCGGAGCCAGCTAGAATTGGTAACTTATTTTACAGGCAGAGGTGCAGGGCCGAGATCATCTCTCAGGCCTGTTTCTGAGAACCTTAATCCATGCCTTGGGACTAGTTCAGCTGAAATTTGAAGCTGATATCTTCAGGCTGCTAATTCCCTCTAAGCCATTCGGTCTCACTTCTGTCCATAGGAATTCAAAAGAAAGTGGAGACAGAGTGCACAGGTGGTTCTCCTGCCTTCCATGCGGGAGACCCGGTTCGATCTCCAGACCGTGCAACTCTCTTCCCCGCCCCCCACATAAATAAATAAATGAATAAATAAATAAATAAAGTGGAGTTTCTTTTAGGATGAAAACATTGCTGGTCTTGATGGAATAGCCCTTGCGGGAGCATGAGGCGGTCACAGTCAGTTCCAAACCTTCCTCTGGGCAGTAGATATCCAGCCTTGGGCAGTGCGCACTCATTGTACGATGCATCCTACAATGCGTTTCAGAAGGCCAGTTCCTAGAATCAAGAGGGTTGGTTAGTGAGAGTCCATTTCACGTGTCATCTTCCATAGTTGCTAAACAAACACACATGTTCTGTCTCAAAAAGGAGAAATCTGAGGCACTCCCTTGGAGGACTCTGAGATTCACCCTGTGGGCAGTGGTGAAACAGGAGGGTGCCTTCCTCATAGAGTCCCACTGAATTGGAGCTTGTTGACCTTCACGGTACTCTCTGCAAGCCCATCTGTCCCACTAACTGGGGGGACTACTGACTTGATATATTAGGTTGAATCTTACTGTTGTAAATGTGCCCCTGGTTCTAGTTGATTGGTGCATGCTATAAATCAAAATAACCTCTCTCCTGGCTGGGCTCCATTTGTTAGTGTAGGTATTTTACCATAGCTTGGTCCCTGTTACCCCATCACATTCCTGGCTTTGGGGATATGTATATATAACCTAAGTTGAGACTCTTTGGAGGGACGTTCGTGACCTTAACTTCTGTCATAGATCCTACAGCCCTGTGAATGATCTTAAATTCCTCTTAAAGAAGGCCTAGGACAAAACTGAGCTATGTGGAACCTGTAGAAATATCCTGTATCATGTCCTCAAATTCTCTCTCAATCGTTCCTTTTTCCCTGATTTAAGGTGTCACTATTTTCTCCCTTCTCCCCTTTTCACTGGCCTTGGAGTTCGGTGCTCTGATTTCTACACCCAGTTCTACCTTTAAAAAATATGATCCTGGGCAAAGTACTTCACCTGGCTGAGGCTCAGTTTCCTGACTTCTGGAACGTGGGAGCACCTACCTTGCCTATTTTACAAAGTGATTTTAAATAAGATTGAGTGGTATGATATATCTGAGCATCCTTTGAAACTGATATCGTTTTATGCACATTTAAGGTGGAATTCTTTTATTACCTAATTGGATTGCATTACTTATAACTATAATAAATCGCTTTTGCACGTAAAATGATAATTTGATATATCTCTCTGTTGTGCAGTGGAGAGAAATAATAATGGTTGTTAACATTTATTATTTCCTGTGAAGAAACTGAGGCTTAGAAAGAGTTAGTAACTTGTCCAAATTTAATCATGTATCAGTGACAGAGCTAGTAATGGGATGCTTAAGTGCTGGCATCACATTTTATGACATTAATGACTACTAGTATCTATTGAGTAGAAGAAAAGCTGCTTTTCAGAGTCTTAGTAGAGTTTTTGTGAATTTTTTCTCTAGTATACCATCTGACAGAGAACTGTTGTACAAAGGTTTGTGGCTTAGGCAGATGACCTGTGAGTGTTAACATTACTGGTGGTAATCTAATCTTAATTTAAAAAGAAAAGGGTGCATGAACTTCAGAGTCTGACAAGTTATTGGGTATAGTACTTTTTGCATTAGTTACTTTACTTCCTTTAACTTCAGTTTTCTCACCCATAAAAATGAGGATAATAATTGCTATGGCGGGTGGGCCACGGTGGCTCAGCAGGCAAGAATGCTCGCCTGCCATGCCAGAGGACCCGGGTTCAATTCCCGGTGCCTGCCCATGTAAAAATAAATAAATAAATAAAATAATTGCTATGGCATGGAGTTGTTGGGAAGATTAAATGAGCTCATATAAACTTAGTACTTAAAATGGCTTTGCTCATGATAGGTGACTGAGCAAATATTAGTTGTTGCCCTTTTTTTTGGCAAAAGTGAGTATTTCTCCATTTGAAGTTCCTGTTGATGGGGCAGCAACATATTTTATATGAATTTAAAACTTTGTTTTCCACTTAAAGGTATAATGATTATTATAATGATACTAAAAATTAAGGATAGCCGACATTTATTGAGCATATATTATGTGCCTGACTCTGAAATAAATGTTTTATCTGTCTTATCTCATATAATCTTCACAATAACTCTCTGATTAGTGACTTTAATTATCTACATTTTGGAAATTGGATATTATGGAGAGGCTAAGTTGGACCAGCTGGAGCTCTGTACAACCCCTTTCAATCATGTTCACCTTCCATATGGCAATATTACTTATAAACCCGCTAATGAACTGCCTTCACTTCTGTCTCTTACATTTAAGTGCAACCTTGTTAGCTAACCATTCACCCATCCCTAACTTCTGTGTATCTCTGGGTCCCTTATATTCTACATTATAAGCTTCTGAGCTTACCTTTACCAAACTCATAATAGCGAAAGCATACAGTATCTATCCTTTTGTGTTTGGTATATTTCACTCAGCATTATGCCATCAATGTTCATCCATGTGGTCATTTGCTTCAGGACCTCATTTCGTCTTACTACTGCATAAAATTCCATTGTGTGTATATATATATATATATATATATATCGTGTATAAAATTCCATCGTGTATATACATACATAGACACACACACACACACACACACACATATATATATATACACTTACACATTTTTTTTATCTACTCATCTTTTTTTTTTTTTTTGCATGGGCAGGCCCCAAGAATTGAACCTGGGTCTCTGGCGTGGCAGGTGAGAGCTCTTCCTGCTGAGCCACTGTGACCCGCCCCCTCCACTCATCTTTTGATGGGCACTTGGATTGTTTCCATCTCTTGGAAATTGTGAATAATGCTGCTATGAACATTGGTGTGCAAATGTCTGTTTGTGTCACTGCTTTTAGCTCTTCTGGATATATCCCGAGTAGTGGTATTGCCAGATCATAGGGCAACTCCATATTTAGTTTTCTAAGGAACTGCCAAACTGTCTGCCATAGCAGTGTATCATTATACATTTCCACCAGCAGTGAATAAGTGTTCCAATTTCTGCACTTCCTCTCCAACATTTGCAGTTTCCTATTGTTTAATAGCAGTGACTCTTGTAGGCTTGAGGTGGTATCTCATTGTTGTCTTGATTTGCATTTCCCTTATAGCTAAGGATGATGATCATGTCTTCATGTGCTTTTTTAAAAAAATAAAACTGAATACTTTATTGGGTGCTTAACATGTGTTCGGAACTAAGTACTTTATACTGATTAACCAATTTAATTCTCATAAACCATTAAGGGAGATATGACAGTTTTACAGCTGAAAATCTGATATGCAGAGATGTTGAGTAACTTTTGTATTAGGAAGGGTTCTCCTCTTGGATATATCTAATTATATATTTATACGTTTATATATATAAAGAGATATAAGGAATTGGCTGATGTGACCACGAGGGTTGGCAAGTCCAAATTCAGTAGGGCAAGCTACAAGCTGGAAACTCCAAAGAGGTGAAGTTGAATTTCCCAAGGGAAGCTGACTGGCTGGAGTAGTGGCAGGAATTCTTCTTTCTCACCCCTGAAATCCTCAGTTCTGGCCTTTAAGACCTACATCTGGTTTGGCTGAAGAGACTCCCCATGCTGCTTAGGGCAATCTCCTTTTTTATTTGTAAATGTGATCAACTGATCATATATGCAAACCATCTATGAAATTCATTCATAGTTGACCTCTCTCTCCAGCCAACATGACAAGCAAACTCACTGCCCTCCCCCTGTCTATGTGGGACATGACTCCCGGGGGTGTGGACCTTTCTGGCAACATGGGACAGAAATCCCAGAATGAGCTGAGACTCAGCATTGATTGAGAAAACCTTCTCGACCAAAAGGGGGAAGAGTGAAATGAGACTAAGTGTCAGTGGCTGAGAGAGTCCAGAGTCGAGAGGTTATCCTGGAGGTTATTCTTACGCATTAAGTAGATATCACCTTGTTAGTCAAGATGTAATGGAGAGGCTGGAGGGAACTACCTGAAAATGTGAAGCTGTGTTTCAGTAGCCATATTTCTTGAAGGTGATTGTATAATGATATAGCTTTCACAATGTGACTGTGTGATTGTGAAAACCTTGTGTCTGATGCTCCTTTTATCTACCTTATGAACAGATGAGTAAAACAAATGGAATAAAAATAAATAATAGGGGGAACACATGTTAAAAAAAATTTAGATTGAAATGCTAGTCATGAATGAAAGGGAGGGGTAAGGGGTATGGTATGTATGAATTTTTTTCTGATGTCTTTTTATTTCTTTTTCTGAATTGATGCAAATGTTCTAAGAAATGATCATGATGATGACTATGCAACTATGTGATGATATTATGAATTACTGATTATATATGTAGAACGGAATGATCATAATTAAAAAAATAAAAAAAATTCACTCATAGTAACATCAGGTAAGTGTTGCTTGACCAAACAGCTGGACACCATAACCTAACCAAGTTGAAATGTGAAATTAGCTATAGCACTTCCTAGAGGCCACATTGTTAGCAAATGCTGGAGACAGGACTTGAACCCGGTCAGTCTATGTTCAAAGCCAGCAAACTAGGCTGCATTCTAGACTGCTAAAATTCTATGGTTGGACAGGGACTACAAACAATTATGAATTACATTCATTTACCTCCTAGGCAGTTTGGAAAAGAATTCACTTTTCAACATTGCACAATAAGGCAATTCAAAATTGCTCATTTCCAACATTTAAAGCTCCTATTTTGGGCCAGTGTTTTTCTGGTAGTCAAGGCATTACTCAGGCTTTCTGCAGATGGGAGGCTTTAGGTCACCACGTCCCGTTAATCACCCCTTGGATGATTTCTAAAATCCTGCTTTTTTTTTTTTTTAATTTTTTCATGTGCTTTTTAGCCATCTGTATTTGCTCTTCAAAAAATGTCTATTAATATCTTTAGCCCATTTTATAATTCGGTTGTTGATTCTTTTGTTACCGAGTTGTATGATTTCTTTGTGTATAAGGATATCGAACCTTTATCCAGTATGTGGTTTCCAAACGTTTTCTCCCATTGAGTTGTTTGCCTCCACATTTTTGACACAGTCCTTTGAGGCACAGAAGCATTTGATTTTAAGGAGTTCCCATTTATGTGATTTGTTTCCTTTCATTGCTTATGTTGTATGTGTAAAGTTTAAGCAACTACCTCCTATTACTAGGTCTTGATATTTCCCTATATTATCTTCCAGGAGTTTTATGGTACTGGCGCTTATATTTACGTCTTTGATCCTGTTGAGTTAATTTTTGTGTAAGGTAAGGTTCCGCTTTCATTCTTTTGACTATTGATAACCAGTTCTCCCATACCCATTTATTGAAAAGAGTATTCTGTCTCAGTCAGTGGATTTGGGGAGCTTGTTGAAGATCAGTTGACCATAGATTTGGTAGTCTGTTTCTGCACACTCTGCACAATGTTTCTAGCCCATTGGTCAATACTTTTGATTGATATTGCACTGAATCTGTACATCAATTTGGGTAGAATTCACATCTTAACTACATTTAACATTCTCATCTATGAGCATGGAATGTCTTCCACCTATTTGGATCTTCTTCAATTTAAATTTTAAAGGACCTGTATATAGGTTCTTTACATCCCTGGTTAAGTTTATTCCTAGATACTTGGTTCTTTTAGTTGCTATTTTGAATGGAATTTTTTCTTTAATTGCCTCCTCAGCTAGGTCATTACTTGTGTATAGAAAGATTACTTTTTATTTGAGGGGGTGGCATCGGCAGATCTGGGAATCGAACCCAGGTCTCTGGCATGGCAGGTGAGAATTCTGCCACTGAGCCACAAGGTTACTTATTTTTGCATACTAATCTTGTATCCACCACTTTACTGAATTTTTTATTAGCTCAGGAAGCTTTATCATAGATGTCTGCAAATAATGAAAGGTTTACTTCTTCCTTTCCAATTGGGATGCCTTTTATTTCTTTTTCCTGCCTGATTGCTCTAGCTAGAACTCCTAGTATAATGTTGAATAATAGGGGTGACAGAGGGCATCCTTGTGTTATTCCTGATCTCAGGGAGAAGGCTTTTAGTCTCTTGCCATTGAGTATGATGCTGGCTATGGGTTTTTCATATATATGCCTTTATGACATTGAGGAATTTGCTTTTGTTCTTACCTTTTGAAGTGTTTTTATCAGAAAAGGATGCTGAATTCGGTTGAATGCTTTTTCTGCATCAATTTAGATGATCATGTGATTTTTCCTTTTTGATTTGTTAATGTTGCAGTACATTGATTTTCTAGTGTTGAACCACCTTTGCATTCCTGGTATAAACCCCACTTAGTCATGATGTATAATCCTTTTAATGTGTCATTGGATTCAATTTGCTAGTATATTGTTGAGAATTTTTACATCTGTATTCATTAGGGATTTTAGCCTGTAGTTTTCCTTTCTTGTAACTTCTTTATCTGGTTTTGGTATTAGGGTGATGGTAGCTTCATAAAATGAGTTAGGTAGCATTCCTTTATCCTTAATTTTTTGTAAGAGTTTGAGCAGGATTGGTGTTAGTTGTTTTTGGAATGTTTGATATAATTTTCCTGTGACACCATCTGGCCCTGGGCTTTTCTTTGTAGGAAGAGGAAGTTTTTTTTTTTTTTTTTTTTTTTAATGTTTTACCACTTCTTGTGTTCTCAGTATCTAGCACCATATGCCTTTTACATAGCAGCACATAAAGTTTGATGAGAAAGCTGATTCCAGATATAATAACAGGAGTCTATGGCCTCACATTCCAAATTTCTCAGGGCACCAGGAACTTGGGGAAACTTCTAAAATAGCAATTGACTAATCATATAATTACAGCCTGGAAGAAATAATGTTATTATTAGAGGTCTTATTTACTTGCTGTAAAAATGAACTGGATAAATGGCTTAATAAATAATAATAAAATTTAACTTGCTACAAAAATAAATACAAGATCCAAAGAATTATCTGTGTCAAATATACTGAAAGAAGTTGATAGTATCAAAGTCATGCTGGAAAACAGCTTGACTAAGGTCTTTGATCTTCAAATGAGTAACATCCCCAAAATTCCCTCTTACTAGGACAGCATTTCTTATTTTCAGGCAAGAAACATAGTCCT
>PVIY010046207.1:0-18578 GCA_004026745.1 Myrmecophaga tridactyla | reverse complement strand
CTGGCTCCCATTCATCTCCACACCTCACCTAAGCCTCCCTGGGGAGGGGGGGGCAGGGGGGCCTTCATGGCGGCTGAACCTTCCATGACTCAGAATTCTCTGCTCCCTGAATCTTCCTACTCCAGAATCCTGGCCCAGAGACACCTAGGAATTATAAACTCCCGGATTCACCAACCTAAATCCAAACAACTCTAAAGAATTCTAGGATCCTGTAGGCTCTGAATCCTGGCCCTAGACCACTGCTCTTCCTGTAACTCCAGGTATTGTGAAGAAGCCCCTGACCAGTGCCCAGCTAGGAGACCAATGCCCTTGCTGAGGGATGCTGGGGGGCCCTGAGGTTCTCCCTGAGTCTCCTTTCACTGCAGCTCCCCCTTCCCCACAACTAGGCTGGCTCAGGAATACCTCCACCGGTGCTTTACAACTGCCCCCCCCCCGCCCCTTCTCCCAACACCATCCCACCAAAGCACAAAAAAGGCCTCTGTGAGCCCCCACCCCTATCCCCACCCCCCATCCCCGGTGTCACTCACCACCACTTCACAGAACTGGCCGGAGAAGCTGCCACTGCAGATACATTCATAGGCCCCACCTGCTGCCCGGCAGGTGCCCCCATTCAAGCAGGGGTTGGCCTCACAGGGGAGGGGAGGGATCTGACACCTGGGGAGGGAGGAGAGAGGGTGGCAGGGAGCTGAGAAAGCAGCTCTACAAATGCCTACCAATCCCACCAGCTGCTCTACCTCCCCAACCCCGCCAGCCCAATCCACTGTCCTCATACGCTGGCCCTGCCTGGCTGGCCCTGGCAGGTGACCAAGCTGACTGTGACCTGCCACCCCCTGCACCCTAACATTTGTTGCTGAGAATGACTGTCACTCCCATCAGAACCGGATTCCCTGAGCCTGGACTGGGACCAGAGTCTGCACTTTTACGGTATCCCCACGTAGTCCTGAGACAGGTGGACTGAGGAGTGCTTTGAGGGCAACTGCTTCCAAGGAGGTATCTGCAGAGGATGGGCTCAGAGGCCCCAGAATGAAAGAGCCCAAGTGATAATGGTGGACTGTCGGCACTTGGATGACAGTGAAGGATGAGAGCAGGGAGTAAGGATCAAATCACATCCATTCCCCCTGCCCTAGCTGGACAAATCACACATCCCCCCCCACCCCTGCCCTGGCTGGACAAGATCCAAGGCCCAGCCCTGCCCAGCTCTTCACACTTGCCAGCCCACCTCCCGGCACTCGCAGTCCCCAGACCCACCTTCGGCCTGCAAAGCCCCCCTGGCAGCTGCAGTTGGCGCCCCTGGGCCCAACCTCACATCGGCCTCCGTTGAGGCAGGTGAAGTTCAGACCACATTCCTCCCGCAGCACAGGCAACCTGGGGAGAAAGCACAGAGGCTGGACCTCAGGCCACCTGAGCCTCAGTGCTCTCATCTGTGGAATTGTGCCACTTCCTACAGACCATTACATCAGAGTCCTGACGTGGGAGGAAGGGACCCAGGGCCTGGGCCGTTTACTCTGCTGCTCCAGGCCCACCCCCGAACCACCTCTACAACCCCTAGATTGTGAACTTTTTCCAATCATCCTGTGCAAAGTGGGTGAAATCCATGAACTCTCCTCAGAACAAAAGCATGGCCATAAACACAAAACTTGGGCCTAACACTCCTAGGGGGTGGGCTGGGGTGGGAGGTCAGCCCTCTGCCAAATAACCCTCCACAAGCCTGGCTCCAAAGGGAGTGGACAGAGCAGAAGGGCAACCTCCTCCCCCCAACAGGCTGAATAAGGCAAGTATCAAGGCTCTGCCCACCTGTCCCCTCCCCCACGGGCCTAAAAGGAGGAGCGGGGGAAGGTGCATCCATGGTAGGTAGCACTGCAGGAAATCCTCCCGTTTTCTCCCAATACTAGTTCTGAGTCCCTCCACCCTACTCCCATACCAGACAAGAGAAATTCAAATTTAACTGGGCATCCTGTCTTTTCATCTGCCAACCCTGAAGGGCCATCATTCCCATTTCACAGAGGAGGGAAGTAGAACATTTGCAGGCTGGCTCCACAGACCCCAACATCCCCAGGGGCCCTCCGCTCCCAGGCCTTGCCCCTCGGCGCCCCCACCCCACCTCTGCCCCGGGTACCCGACAGGATCCCCTAGTCCGCCCGCACCTGCAATGAGGACCCACGAAGCCGGGTGGACAGCGGCACTCGAAGCGGCCGTCAGGGTGGGCATGGCAGCGGCCTGAGGGGCAGGGTGCTGAGCCACACGGGTCGGCGCGGGCCTCGCAGTGTGGACCCTCCCAGTCTGGGCCACAGGCGCAGGAAAAAGTGTCGAAGAGGTCCCGGCAGGTGGCGCCATGCAGGCAGGGCGTGGGGATGCACACGGGCGCGCCGCGGCAGCCGAGGCTCGGAGCTGGCACACCCGACCAAGCTGTGAAGCGCTCTCCGGGGCCGGACACCGCGCCGGGCCGCGGGCTCGCCAGGGGCAGCGGGAGGCCGCCGAGAGCCACGCGGCCCAGGCAGCCCGTGAAGTTCTCCGCCAGCAGGACGTGCGCGGCGCCCGGGCCGCACAAGAAGCCCAGGTCGCCTGCCAGGCCGCGCAGCGCCAAGGGCGTCGCCGCGCCGTCCAGCCGCAGTAGCCAGCGTGACGCGCCGTCCGCGGGGCGCTCCATGGCCAGGCTGACACGGTGCCAAGAGCCGTCTGCCACGTGTGGCCCGGGGACCGGCAGCACGGCGCCGGGCAGGCCGTGGCCACTGCGCACACCTGCCTCCAGCGAGCCGTTGCGCACGGCGAGCCAGACCACGGCGTGGGCGCCCCCGGCGGCACGCAGAAGCCCGGCCTCCTGATCCCGCGTGCGGAAGACAACAGAGACGTCACCGAGCTTGCAGGACGCCGACACGTTGTGACCGCTGAACTCGGTAGGGGGGCCCTCACGGAACGTGGCCTCGGTCACACCTGCGGAGAGAAGGCGAGAGGACGTGGGTCTGCAGAGAGAAGGCGAGAGGACGTGGGTCGGGGGTGATCTCCCAAACATACGGGTAGTATGGTGCAGGGCCCCCACACCCCAGCCCATGGCTAGTCCGAGGAGAGGGTGGCCGCCATCCACCCACCCATCCTTGCTGAGGAGACTGAGAAGTCCGCCTGCACTCCGGGTCACAGGGCAGGCGACAATAAGCCTTTCCCAGATCGAACCCCCTTCCCTTCTTGAAAGTCACCCTGTCTCCTCCATGAGGCTCAGTCTTTGTGGTAGACAGTCACCTTTTTAAAATGCGAATCTGATCATGTCCCTCTCCTGCTGAAAGCCTTTCAGTGGCTGCCCACTGCTTTACAAAGTTTCAGCTGCCTGGCCTGGCATTCAGAGCCCCTAACAACCTTTCCACCCTATTTCCTGCTGCACCCTTCCTAGTATTCCTGTTTCATATGTTCTTATAGACTTCAGGGCCTTTGCATATGCTGACCCCCGACCCCTCCCTGAAACATCCTCCCCTTGTATCCTCTGTATGCAGTGGCTAAACCACACTGGGTTAGAGCTTTTGGCATCCTGGTCCATGGTCCAGCAGCCCATAAGCCCTGAGGGCAGGGACAGACTCTACTCCAACTTGGGTGCCCAATGCCTACGAGCTGTGAGCTACCCAGGGCACACACTCACAGACGAATCCATCAGGGACCTCCTCACAGGTGGCAGGAGGGAGGCAGGGCTGGCCAGAGCACCACAGTTGCTGGGCACACGTGGGCCCTGTGAAGTTGGCAGGGCAGGTACAGTGGAACTCATTCCAGGTGACAAGGCACATCCCACCATTGAGACAGGGGTCAGGCTTTGGGAGAATAGTTCAGAAGTCAGCTCAGCCTGGGGCTGACATTGCCCCACCATAACCATCATCATAGATGTGATTATTGAACACCTACTAAGAACACCCATTACAGACATATTACCACCTTACAAAAAAGTGGAAAGGAAGTTGCTGTCATCCCCATTTTACAGATGAGGAAACAGAGGCTCAGAGAGAAGAAGCCACTTGCCTGAGTCACCCAGACAGTAAACAGGACCAGAGCTCATGGCTTTTTAGGCCATTCCAATTGAGGCTGGTGTTTTGTCCGTGAACCTGCTCACTTTCCCACAGGTATTCCTTTCCCTCAAGCAGTCCCTGCAGAAAGGCTAGGGTGGCTTTTTGCCTTGGTCAGGAGCTCTATCTCAGACTAGAACTGGAGAGGAGGGTATGGGAACCAGCAGGCAATAAGAGAAGAGGCAAAGCAAATCCTGCTCTCCTGCCACCTAGCAGTGGGGGACCTTGGGCAACTCACTTGACCCGCTAAGCCTGAGTTTCCCCACTAATAAAAGGACGTGCTGACCCCCAGGAATGCACCCCCAACCCCCAAGCCCAGGGTACTCACACTACACATGTCCTCGGAGACACAGCCCATGGTGAGGTTCCAGGTCTGCCTGCCACCCAGCTTGCTAGGCTCACTCAAGTTCCCCGGTGGCAGGGGGAAGAAGGGGAGGAGGAGGCCATTGAGTTGTAGGTCCTGTAGGCAGCCACGAAAGGGCCCACCCCAGGGCTGGGCCTCAGCAGGGAGGAGGCGCCCACCCACGTGCACCTGCTGCCCCAGACCCTGAGGCTGGTCAGGCCTGAAGCTGAGCGTCACCAGGTGGCGACGCCCATCATCCCAGCGCCCAGGGAGCATCAGAGTAGGACTGCCCAGCACCTCAGCCCAGATTTGGCCCTCACTCAGGAACACCGTCAGGCCAGATGCCGAGTTGTTGGCAAGCTGGAGCAGCAGACCAGTGGGTTCCCGTGTACGGAGAAAGAAGGACACGGTGAGATTGGGACCTGGCAGCTCATGGAGCAGGAAGGAGGCAGAGCTCAGGATGCCCCCCAGACCAAAGGTGGCAGCAGGTACCTCTGCAGGGAGAGAGGGTGCTGGGCATAAGGCCTGAGGGCTGGAGGGAGAGTGTGTCTTGTCCCCTAGGACCCAGATTTCAGAAGCCCCCTTCCCATCTGGCTCTCTCCTCACCATCATTGCATGTGGGGCCACTATAGGGCCGGGGGCAGTCACAATGGAAATGAGTCCATAGGTCCAGGCAAGCCCCTCCATGGGCACAAGGCAGGGACTGGCATTGCTCTTGGCGCTCACAGCCCGGAAGGACATTCTGGCCAAGATCCTCAGGCAGTAGGAGATGCCCATCCACATGCACGTCCTGGAGGCAGCCTGCAAACCCCATACCACCCAGCTGGGCGGAGTGGACCCCCAAAGGTGGTGGGGACACAGAAGCCATGGGGATGGGGAACACAGGACCAGAGGCCACACAGAGTCGGGCAGGGCAGCCCTCGTGCCACAGCCGCAGTTCCAGGGTCCCTAGGCGGAGCATCACCTCCACCTGGTGCCAATGGCCATCATTTAGGGCCAGGTCCGGCAGACTCAGGGTGAGAACAGTAGAGCCATGGCTCCAGAGTGTGGCCTGAAGCACAGCTCCCACCAACGCCAGCTCCAAGCTGTCCTGGATGTCAGTGCGAGTGGCCAAGGCCCCAGCAGGCAGTGTGGTACGAAACCGCAGTGCCAGACCCAGGGGCCCACCAGCTGGCACCGAGGCCCGCAGAGGGCTCCCTGCCACCACGGAGAAGGTGGTATTCTGGCCACAGAAAGGTCCCTGTGTACCGGGTGGACAGCGGCAGGCGTAACTGTGGACCCCAGACTCGAAGGTGGGGATGCAAGTCGCAGCCAGTGGGCAGATGTGGCCCTGGCATCCAGTAAGCTGCACGGAACAGTCGTGCCCACCCCAGGCCTCTGGGCACCAGCAGATGTAGCCCGCCATGGTGTCATCGCAGGTCCCACCATGGAGGCAGGGCTCCGACAGGCATTCATCCACCTCCTCCTGACACGTCGAGCCTTCAGGAGAAACCAACTGAAACTCAGTACCCAGGGCCAGAACCACAATCTCGACCCAGAAATTACATACCTCTTGGGACTGGGTCTCAGCCCCCATCAACTAAACCCATTCCCAAAGGATTTTCTCATGGTACCTATAAGTCCCCAGAGGCTAGAATCCAAATTGCCCCCTTCCCCTCCCTTGTCCAGCCAGTCTCCATGCCCTGCGGATTCAATTTCCTAAACCTTCAACTCCCCCTTCTCTCCCCCTCCACATTCCCTGCCTTGGCAGCTCCCCGGGCCCATGGTCCAGCCTCCTCCAGTCCGTCTGCCTTCAGAAGTCCCTCTTATCCACCCCTACCTGAGAAGCCTGAGATCTATTACTAAAGCATCACCTGCTGTTTCAAGTCCAAGCACTCACCTTGGCATTTGACACCCCTCAAGGGCAGGACCCTGCCAGCCACCCCAGCTTCAACCCTGCTCTATACCAACTTTGAACGGCTACTCCTCCAAGCATCTCCTGAAAAGACTTTCCCCTAGGGTTTGCTTTGCCCATGCTATTCCCACAACTTGGAATGTTTCATCCTCCCTAATCTTGCCTCTCAAACTCCTACTTATCCTGGAAAGCCCAGACTCAAAGGGCCCTTCCCCTATTCCACACTGAGTCATTCTCAACTCCTACTCCCAAATCCTTGCCCTCTCCCAGGCATAGCTCCCCAGAACCCCAGGTCCCAGTTGACTCAGCAGGGACCTCCTCCTGAGGCCTCAACATGCTTTTGGTGCCCAGCAAAGGGCCTGGCATGGCTTTTGCAGGCATAACGATGAAATGGAGGAGAGATCTGGGGTGGTGTACACATCTGTGGCACTCGGAGTAGCTCCCTCTGCCCTACGGTCTCCCATGCTGGCAGTGAAGGGGCCCCCTTATCCTGCCCTCCAGGAGGTCCCACACCATGTGCTGGATCCCAGCTTGTGTCAAGAGATCGTAGTCAAGCCTCAGCTCAGCCAGAGCCTCCACAAAACAACCAAGCCACCCTGCTGCCTTATCACAGCTCGAGAAACCCAGGCCAGGGAAGCTACCAGGATTTGAAATCAGCCCTGCTGGTCCACAGATACCACAGCCTCCTAATGGAACCCACCAGCTACCAGCCCCAACCTCCCTGCCCAGGCCCCAGGCCCTCCATACCTGCCAGGAGCCACAGGCCCCCAAGAAAAGTCCACAGAACCTGCAGCCCCATTGCATTCCCCACAGACCCAGCCAAGAGCGGGTGCGTGAGCCCTGAGGCCGGGGAGCAGAGCTCCCCACCTGACCCGGCTGCCTCCTTCAGAGCCGGCTCAGGAATGCCAGGCACTGGCCTCCCCCACGCCCAGCATGGCCCAAAGGGAGGATGGGGGTGGACTGGACAGCAGCAAGGAACCCAGCCCCACAGCCAGGTCCCCCTCCCAGCCCCTGACCTCAGGGTCTGCCCTCCTTGTCACCCAGCAGCTGAGCTCAGCTTGGGGAGGAGCTGGGTTCCCGCTAATGCTGGTGAACCTGGGGTTTGGCACTCCCTCTCTAAGCTTCCACTGCCTCATCCGTGGGATGGGGATTTGAAATCCCAACCTCATGGGGTTGTGGAGAGGAGGAAATAAAATGCACAGAGTGCACTTCAGGGGAAGGGCATGCTGTGTTAAGCACACTGTATGCCAGGCACCCGTGTGGCCACTGAGGCCAGACTTGGGGAACCTTGGCCCTCAGGGACAGAGGATGGGTTCTCAGGGACCCCCAGAGGAGTAGTTGGAGTAGCAAAAGCTGAGTTTCAGCCTCTCCCAGGTGGGTGAGGGCGGGTAGCTCAGTGATGGTCATCTCTTCCTCTCCCTGGGCAGGGGAGCTTCTGCCCAGGAAACTTGCCAGGGAGGGGAGGCAGTGTGCAGGAGCAGGAATGTGGGCAGGAGTGGGGGAGGTGTCACAGGCATTCCAGAGGGGGCAGGGACACTCAGCAAGTATGTAAGTTCCTTGGGTTCACCTGTGTCCATGTGGAAGGGTATCTATGTGTCTGTGTGTACACAAGGCAGGGAGGACTTTCCTACACCCCTGTCCCCTATTCCCCACTCAGTGGACCCCAGCTTCCCAAAGGTCCAATTCTGCAGATGGTGCCCTCCAGCTCTCCATAGTCCTCCCACCTGTATTTTCCCTCTGTCCTCAGCCACACAGCCTCTGTCCTCCCTGTAGCCCAAGGCAGAAACACCTGTCATCCTAGCACTCACACAGGGAATAAGCCCCCAGGATCTGTACAGCATCCTTCCTGAATATTTCTCAAACCCGGCAGTCTTCTCCTCTCCCACTTCCAAAACCCAGCACTCAGCTCAGCCGCACTCACAAGCCCCGCCCCCCTGCCAGCTTTATTCTTGATCTTCCTGTCCTCCATCAATCCAGCCTCCACACATCAGCCAGGGGCAACCTTTTCACCCCATGCCCACCAACTCTGGCTTTGTCCCGCCCTTTGCCCACCCGATCCCAGGCACCTGTGTAGCCGTCCGGGCACTGGCACTGGAAGCCACTGGGCAGGTCCTGGCAGCGTCCTCCGTTGAGACACGGCCGTGAGGCACACTCATCCACATCTATACCACAATCCTCCCCTGCAAGAGGCTCAGCTGTGGCTCTTCCCTGCGGCCTCAGGACCAGACCTGAGCTGAAAGAGCTCATTTCGTCACTAGGGAGGCTAAAGCCCAGACAGAGGCTCTGGCGCAGGCAGAGTGGCACACCTATGGGAGGGCCTACACCTCGAGCCCGGCCCGGGGTCCCTCCGAGCGCATGGTGAACAAGGGCGGATCCGCTTCCCCAGAAGGGGGCTCACCCTCAAAGCCGGGCGGGCAGCGGCACAGGAAGCCGGCAGCATGGCGGAAGCTGAAGGCGCCGGGGAAAGCCGCCTGGTCGCCCCCGTAGAGCGCCGGATCCGAGCGCTGCAGGCACTGGCCCCCGTGCCGGCAGGGCCGCGCCGCACACTCGTCCTCGTCCACCTCGCACCACTCGCCGCTGTAGCCTGGGGGGCGCACACGCGGGCGTCAGGTCACTCGGGACCCAGAGCCCTCCAATGCCGCTAGACCAACCCGGGGCCAGGCCCGGAGGGCAGCTCAGCACCCGGGCACCAGCGTGAGGCGGGACGCACTGACGAGGATGATGCCTTCGGCAGCAGCAGCATATTACCAGTATTACTGTGGAGGCCCTGTGCCAAGCGCTTCACGGGGTTTGCATTTACTCTCCTCACAACCACCTTAGGAGCAGGTGGTATTTTTACTCTCCTCATAACCACCTTAGGAGCAGGTGCTATTATTAGCCCTAATTTGCAGATCAGGAAACTTGGGCTCCTCTGAGCAGTAGAAGTCACTCGCGCGCGCGCGCGCGCGTACACACACACACAAAGCTGCTAGGTCTGTTAAGGGCCCAGGTCGCTTTAGCGCATGCGCATAGAAACACACCTGCCCCAGCCCTGCCCCGCCCCCCTGCACGCGCCCGTCCACTGGGGTGCGAGCACGCGCTCTCGCGTACGCACGTACACACACCTGGCCAGCAGAGGCAGCGGAAGCTCCCGAGGCCGTCGAGGCAGGACGCGTTGTTCGCGCAGGGCGCAGAAGCGCACTCCAGCACCTCCTGCTCGCAGCGCGCGCCCTCGTAGCCCGTGTCCGCGCAGTCGCACTGGAATCTGAGGCGGCGCCGCGCGGCCGGAGCTGAGCGCGCGCCGGACCCACCACACACCCCCGCGAGCCCCTCCCCGCGAGCCCTGCGGCCCACCGTCTAGCCTCCCCACCTCAGGGCCCGACCCCCCCGGTCTCCGGAGAGACCCCAGCTCGTCCGCTCGCTCACCCGTTGACCAGGTCGTGGCACACACCCCCGTGCGCGCACGGCTGGCTCTGGCACTCGTCGAGGTCCAGCTGGCAGCTGAAGCCCCCGTAGCCCGGCGCGCACACGCAGCGGTAGGAGCCCACGCCGTCCAGGCACGACCCCCCGTGCAGGCAGGGCGCAGAGGCGCACTCGTCCACCTCGTCCTCGCAGGTCACTCCTGGATCAGAGACACATGATAAGAGAGATGGATACCCAGAGGGAGGGAGAAAGGCCGAGCCGGGCAGACAGACCAAAAACGATCCAGATGATTACAAGGAGCAAAATTTGAGGATCCAAAGAAAACGAATTCATTGATTCACTCACAGCAGGTGTCTCCTGAGCCAGGCATTGGCAGACCCGTAAAAACAAGCAGACATCTCTGCCATCATGGAGCTCCTAACATTCTAGTGTTAGGTTAGTAATTACATAAATGAGGGCTTATTTTTACTTTTTTTAAGCTCAAGGAGGGAAAGACCAGGATCCTGAAAAAGTAAGAGCCAGGGTCTGGCCGGGAAGATTGGAGATTAGGGAAGGCTTCTTGGAAGAGCCATTTGAAGACTGAGGAGACATTCACTAGGTTGGGACTGGGAACGACTGCAGCAGCTGGATTTCAGAGAGGTGCAAATTAGAGTCCTACTTGGGGCAGGGGACTGCATGGAGAGTCCGGAGCAAAAGGGAGAGTGGAGGAGGTGACGCAGGGATGGGGTAGTGTGCAGCTTTGGGGGGCCAGGTAACAGGATTTGGGTTCATCTGAAAGGTGTTCGGCAGCTAAGTGATGTGGTCCTAGTCACATTTTAGAAGCATCACTCTGGTGGCCTTGAGGGGGTGTGGGGAGGGACCCCAGGCATGAGAAATATCATAGACGCCTCTGTTGAGTGTGCTGGAGTAGGGTAGCCAATTCTTCCTGGTTTTCCCTCCACTGCCTTAGTTTTAAAATGGAAAGTCCCACATCCTGGGCAAACTGGGATGATTGGGCAGCCCTTCTACGGTGAGGGTGGCAATGAAGGGTGAGGGAGGCAGGAGAACCTCAGGGCTTGGAGATGTACCACCTGCGCTCACCCTGGGGCCCACTTGTCAGTGCAGACTCAAGGAGGCCCTGCCCCCTCCTAAGTGGATTTGGTTGGAGTCAGGGTGGGGGGTAGTCAGGGACTCAGCTGGAAACTTCCCTCCTTCCTAACTCAGTGAGCACAAAACATGACCCCTCCTTCCTTTGACCCTCCTTCACTCCTCCTACCCAGTTCCACCCTCTGTGCCAGTGGGAGCCAGGCCCAGGCCGCCTGGAATCTCAACCTCCCCCACATGGCTTGGAACGGAAGGAGAGGAGAGCAATGAGTCACGGCAGACACTGCCCCCCCTCACATCCCCAACCAACCCAAAAGAGTTACTCAAAGCATTTGAGCACCACACGTCCCGGTGCACACACCTGCTGACACTTGAATATGTACATTTCATATAAGCACATTCACAGAGCCGAGAAGAAGAGGCCTGGACAGACACAAAACAGTCCTTCATACTAGGAGACGCACCAATTAATGAGAACCACAATCACGCATGTATACGCATATAGACACTGAGATGCTCAAATAATGAGAAAAATACATGGAACCGGTTCCAAAACCATTCTCATTAGACTACTAAGAGCCATCTCTTCACTACATCCCTCTTCCCGTAATCTGCTCCAGATGACATCAAACCACTCTCTGCCCTCAAAGCAGGGTTACCTAGTTCAGGGTTCAAGTAGAACCAGAGTGTCTACACCGCAGACTCCAGACTGCCTTAGCCTTGTTGCTGGACATGTCCTTTTCCCAGCCTTCCTGAGTTCAGGCTGGAGGGAGGCAGCTCTGGGACATTTATGTCCTGGGGCACGGATGGAACAGGGACAGCTCTATACTCCAGAGGAGGGAACTAACATTTACTTAGTGCCGTAACTTTTCCGAGCACTCTAATATACAATTTTCTCACTCTGGAGACAGCAGGGATCCCTGGGGGTATGTCTGCATTACAGTTTAAACAAGAGAACTAGTGTTTCTGTGCTGGAGCTTTGGGGGCTACCCAGAGGAGAGGAAGTCTCCATTACAACCTTCTGGAAACACCAGATGAGCCAGAAGGAGTCTACATTCCAGCTTGACACAGATCAGGAGTGAGTAAATATTGGGAGAGTCTGGGGTGTCCTCATTAAAGCTGAACCAGGCATATCTGCACTCAGGTCCTGCCAGAGATGCCTGAGGAGTATCTCCAGCCCCAGCACCAAATTGAACTCTGTAGAACTGGGACTGAAATAACATTTGTCAAGTGTCTGTTGCCAATACATGCTTTCATCCAGAGCTGCCAGGTTAGTCTGAGAAGCATCAGTCCTATAGCAAGACCAACAGTATACAGGTGTTCACATCCTAGAGCCTCCAGGATGCTTGGGGGTGTCTCTGTACTAAAGTCAAAGCTGAATTCCAGATGCTTACATGATATTAATGACATCGACATCACAGAGCTGCTTCTGGGGCCGCAGGGCCCGTTACCTGTGTAGCCGAGGGGGCAGTGGCACTTGTAGTGATCAGCCAGGTTGTGGCAGGTGGCCCCGTGGTGACAAGGCCGGGATGCACACTCATCGATGTCCAGCTCACAGCGTGGGCCCTGGAAACCGGGCACGCAGTAGCAGCGGAAGCCACTGGAATCTGGACCCTGGGGCACACACAGAGCGCCATGGTGGCACGGCTGGGCGGCACAGCCCTGGAATTCTGTGGGCCCACAGGTGTAGCCACCACTCTCGGTAGCCTGGCATTCTGTTCCTGGCACGCATGGGCTTGAGGCACAGGCACTCGGGGTCTCTGAGGGCAGCGTTCCTGCAGAAAGAGGAAACCAGTTGGTTAGGGTAGGCAGGGTCAAGGCCTTCCCACACTCACAGACCCACCCCAAGACTCCAGAGCTGAAAAGTAATATGGGCCTGTCTGTACTGAGGAGTATAGAGGGAGGGACAGAGGCCCTGCAAGCCAGGTCCCAGCAGGCTGGACTTCTCTACACCTGGAATTGGGAACAGCTTTATTAGTGTCTACATTACAGAGAAAAATAGGACCAGGGAAGCCTGTGTTTGAGCTTCTCCCCTGCCCCCCACACCACCGGCTCATCGAATCCCTGCAGCGCCCCTTTGAGGCAGGGACTGTCAGACCCATTTTACAAGACAGCAAATCGAGGCTCAGAGAACCAAAGTGGATTCTTGTCTGAGGTTGCACAGTAGCAAGGACAGACTTCAAGGTCTGAACATGTCATTTCTCCCCTACCCAGAGAAGAAGGCTCCTCCTGGGGTCACCTTCTGCAGGGCCCACTGCCTTCCAGGAGGCCCCTCCACCTCTCCTGCTGGGGGTCTGGTAACTCCATCCCTGTGTGAAACTGGAGGTGTACCCAGTCCCTGGAGGATGGACGGAGGACTTCAAAGGCTCAGCCTCTCACCCCCACCCTCCTCTGCCTCCCCTAGCTGCCTGCCTGGTACTACTCATAGAGGATCCCTAACCCTCATTTTAACTCCCATTAGCAAATGTCCGAGGTGGCCAGGCCGGCCTGAGGTCACATGGCCCAGAGCAGGTCTTCAGACCCGACTCGAGTCTCCACCACTAGTCTCTCCTGCTAAACGGTCACCAGCGTGGGCCGGGTGGAAAGAATGCTTTGGAAGCCCAGAGAGGCAGCCTCCCTCCCTTCCGCCTTCTAACTTCCCAAGGGCCTTGTCAATGTAACAGCAGGGTGGAAACTCGGGCTTTGGAGTCAAACAACTCTGTATTCAAATCCCAGCTCAGGAGAACTTGGGCAGGTCTTTTCTGCTTTCTGATCTTCTGCTTCCCAATCTGAAAAGGGGTGGGGGGTGATAGCATATGGCTCATAGCATCATAGAAAGATTCAAAGCCTCACATCCTACTTAAAGTTCCTTCAGTAAGGAAAACAGTAAGTGATTGTCACCATTGATGGGGTAGGGGGAACCGAGAGCAGGAGACCCCCACCTCAACTGGAGCTCCAAGAGGCACACTCCCTGCCCTCCCCCAGGTTGTCATCCAGACACTAGCCAGACCCAGGAACAGCTCCAGGCCCTGCACCCTCCCCTCCCCCACCCGGGTGAAGACCCCCAGATAAGACTTGGCCGCCTCTCAGGCGTCATCTACATTCCACCAAGCAGGGCTGTCCATCAGCCTGACCCCCACCCTTCCCAGCCAGGCTACAGCAGGATGGGGACAGTGAGCCAGGGGGATACTGACAGACCCCACAGAGAGAATCCAGGGAGAGAGTCAGGCACCCCTCCCACCCCCAGTGCCCCAAACACCTGGTACAGCTCAACATGGTTCACCCTTCTGAAATGCCCAAACTGAGTGGCCTTCGTGTTCACTCAGGGCCAGGTACATGGCAGAGGGGTGGAGGGTCTGAAGTGCTATGAGGCAAAACTGACACACTAGGGCTCTGGGTCAAACCCACAGTTGCCCTCCCCTGCTCGTGCCATCCACCCCCAGCGCCCTTTCCCAGGACCTTGGTCTACAGGGATGGGCAGGGGAATCTGTGCCTCTCGGAGGGGCTATGAGCAGCCCTTCTTTTTTTTTCCCACCCCCCACCACTGTGGCTGAGCAATTATGAGCGTGTCTTCCAGGGCTAGATCCTCAGGGATCAATGTCTGATAGCAACAGTAGGCTGACAGGGTGGGAGGGAACATGCTCCCTGGAGAAAGGGCATAGTGCCCACCACTTGGGGTTGCTATGAGGAGCCACAGACATGATGCATGTGAAGCGCTGGCACACAGCAAGCCCCCGGTGACGGGCAGCAGTTGGACATGAATTATTGTTGTGTTGAGGCTGTCCCTCACCCCGTCGCCTGCTCAGGACTGAGCTGGAGCCTCAGTGGCCGTGGAGAAGGAGAGCAGTCATCGTAGCTGCCAGCGTGGAGGGCCCCAACTCACAGGACTACCATTTAAACCCAGCAGTGCTCTGCCCTCCGTGGGTGCCGGCCAAGGGACCCAAGCCCCAGTCTAGAACTTCATCCTCAGCTCAGAGCCCGAGACTAGCCTTGGGTGAGAGCACCTGGAGAAAGGATGCCAAGAGGGTGGGGATGGCTTAATCACCATCTGCCAACCCTTGGAGGTTCTCCCAGGGTAGCAGATGGACTGTTGCCCCAAATGGCCGAGCCACAGAAGACAGAATCCAGCTCCAGGGGAGCAAGGCCTTTCTTAAGTCAGAAGCAGGCAGAGAGGAAGTGAGCTGCCCATCCAGAGAGGTGAGCAAGAGCACCCAGAAGCCTGCCTGTGAAGAATAACCATCTTTCTTGTGTCATCCCAATTAAAGTTCATGTTCGCCTTATGATGTGAATAGTGTGAGACTCAGAGACGAAATAACTGTACAGTCCCACGACCAGTGAGGGGCTGAAATTCGAACCCAGGTCCTGTGGCTCCAATACTTCCGCTCCAGGGTTTCCAGAATTGCCTGGGGCTTGTATTAAGAATACAGATTCCTGGGCCTATACCAGACTTAAGATTCAAACTCATCAAGCCCAGAGCTCAAGAATATGCAATGCAACACGCTCCCTGGGGGGTTTCTTTTGCACTTTGAGGTGTGGGAATCACTGACCTTTCATTTTCTGTCTCCCAGAAGAAGGAGGCCAGGCCTGCCCAGGGCAGGGAGGGGTGGGGAGGGTGGAGACAGCGGCAGGGGAGAAGCCTGGTTGTTTCCGGGGCCAGGCTAGAGGGGTGGGGCCTGTTGCCAGGGCAACGAGGGGCCTGTGCTTATCTTTACAAATCCTCCCTGACCTCTTGGGCTGCCTGGGGGACCTGGCTAGGGAGGGATTAACGGACACCCGCCCCTCCCCTTCAACCTGCTGCCAGGGCGGTGCCGGGGGAACTTCAGAACCCCAGCCCCTCGCTGCTGCCAGGTAGGAATCTTTGTCCATGGAGAGACTGTAAGAACATAACAGCAGCCATTTACTAAGTGCTTTCCATGGGCTCACGGCTGTGTTACACACCTTGCATCTGTGCTCACATTGTTCCATTTGATTCAAACCCAGATTGCTGGGTGCTTTAGGAAAATTGCTAGTTTTCTAACTCAGGGAGATTGAAAAGTTTGTCTGGGAATATCCCTCAAAATAACTGAGAATCAGACCATCTCTGGATTTCAGAGTGGTCCACAGTCCCACTCTGCAAACTCTAAGTTGTCACCCAGGTATTTTCATTTTAATACATTCCAGCCCAGCCTCACCTGGGCACTGGGAAAAGTCTCTAAATGCTTTCAAGAGCAAAGGTTCCCATGTCAGCCTGGGCAGTGCAGGTGGCCATTCCCATCTTCCCAGAACCCACCATTAGCAATCCCATTGGGCTTTAGGCCTCACTCTGAGCTTAGTCACTCTGCCTCTATGTGCACTTGTACCAGGTCTAGTTAGAACTCCCAGTAGGTGACAGCAAGTGTTTTACTGAAAGTGGATTTTGGGGAAGTTTCTTGTCTTGACCAGACTAGAGAAAGAATGTTTCTAAGAATCCAATTTAAGATCACTCAAGGTGTGGGAGCTTTTAGCACAGAAAGAAAAAAGTTCAACTAATAACCCTAGGCTCCCAAGATAGGTTTGAATAACAGTAAGTACAACATAAAAAGGACTTACAAATACAGCCTCGGAGACATCAGGAAAGGGCTAAATTATCCTAAGAAGGCAGGAAGGTTTGAGATGCTTTTTTACCCCCTGAGGATAAAAGGCATAATTTTTATGACAATAATCACAATAATAGCAGTCATGGATTGTGTGCCTCACCTGTCCCTGGCAATGGCACGCCCAGTGTTTTCTAGCCGTAGGCTCAGAGTGCAGGGGCCGGGGAGGTACTGCCCAGAGCAAGGACAAGATAGAGCAAATGGAGTACCAGTCCTGCCTCCAGAGCAAACCATTTCTAATTATTTCGTTATTAACTATTAGTGAGCTTCCATTTAAATTTTCCTTTAAAACTGGGGATTCAATGCCAAAACCTAAGCTGGGAAACAATTGCACTTTTTAATCCAATTCTTGTAATGGCCCTGAGGGTAAAGGAGTTTTGTTCCTGTTTTACAAAGCTGTAGCACAGAGATGTGGCTTTTCATAGGCTAGTACCACAGTCTTCATGTCCAATCTTGGCCCTGGCCACAAACTAGCTCTGTGACCCTGGGCAAGTTACTGACCCTCTCTGGGCCTCATTTTCCCCATTCTGTCAACTGGGAGTATCAGAGCCAACCTCATAGGACTGTTGTGAGAATTACATTTGATGATGTTAGTCAAGCAGGCTAGTGTCTGCCATGTCGGGGCTGACGTTTATTTATTCATTCATCAACAAATCTTTACTTGGGGCAAACACCAGCAATCCAAGAAGATGCCGAGGTTCAGTCCAATGCATGTGTCTCTTCCGCAGCTCCCAGCTCTGGCTGGAGGAGGGGCCGAGCTTTGGGATTGGGCTCGCTGCCCCTTTGTCTGCCAGTCTCCCTGGGTGAGCCGGTTGCAGGGAGGTGGGGGGGCGGGCGGGTGAGGCTGTGAGGGCCTAATGTGCCCCATTGTACTCCAAGATGCTTGGTCCTCTCCATAGCAACCAGCTCGGCCTTTGTGGCAGGGTGGAGGGGCCCAGCTTAGGATCTGGCAGGGGTGGGAGGCAGAGCCAGGGGCCCAGGCCCTCCAGAAACCCCCACCCTTTCTGGGGTGGAAACTGGTTTTCAAGTGACACAATCCTGTTCCCTGTGTCAGCCTGGCGCGCTCCTCCTGGAAATCGGGCCTTGGGTACTAGCATCCAGAACTGCTCGTTCCCGCAGAGCCCCCACCCCATTTTCAGGGATCCCCAGCGAGGGGGCTCCACGTGCAGAAATCACGAGGGGAAAGACTGGCCCTGGCCACCGCGGCAGGGCTGTGCCAGCAAGTGTATATATCAGTGTCCATTACTTTTTTCAGCAAAGACCTGGTTTAGTGTTTACTCTGCCTCAAGGTCCGTGTGCACGCACATGTGGGTGTGACTTACGTGTGCCGACAGGTGCGCATTGTGTGTGCGTGCACAGGTGATATTTCTGCAGATGTGTGTGTGTTCATGTGCAGGTGGGGCTGCGTGTGCCTGTGGACGCCTGTACATGTGGGATGTGTTCCCTCCTGCAGGTGTGTGGATGTTTGTGTGCATGTGCATTTGTGCATGTGTGAACTGCAGAGACAGAGGACAGACCAGGATGCCATTGCGCTCAAGTGCAGAGAGTGGAGAGCAGGACCCCAGCTCCTCTCACACACACCAGGTTCACCTCTTAAGCCCCATCCCTCCCCGTGCCTCAGTTTCCTCCTCTGCAAAATGTGGTCCTCATCTCCCTCACTTCCCTGCAGAGAAGAGTAAGAAGACAAAGGCCTGGTGAGTGCAGGCCCTTGACTTGTAGGGACTTGGAGAGGCTTGACCCCCACACCCTGGGAGTCTGTGGAGCTCTGGGGGGTGGGGGCTCCCCTAGCCCCAAGGGAGCCCAGGCCATCCAGCCTACTTGACTCCCTCTTCCAGCCAGTGGCAGTGGGGACAGGGGACTTCCCCAGCCTTCCCTGTAACCATAGTGACCAAGACAAAGCATCCCCCCAGACCCCCCAGGAGAAATTCCAGGCCCCACGTGTGAATCCACTTGGACAAAAGCAAAAACCGCCTGGCGAACAGGAGTCTGGCTTTGGAAAGCCCTTTTGACTTGATCTGGGAATGTCGGGGCGGAGGCGGGCAGCAAAGGACACACGTGTGTGTCCAAGTCCCTGGTCACCTTCCCCAGACTCTAGAGCATTCCCCGGCACCCCCAGCACAGGCAGAGCTAACACACAAATGGAGAGGGTGCAGGCGATGCCTGGCTTCCCTGGGTCTCCTTTCCCCTTCTCCATCCCTGATTCACTGAGCTGCAGTCCACTGCCC